>BQNB010077246.1:13162-30901 GCA_026074375.1 Tanacetum coccineum | reverse complement strand
CAAGAGTTTTAGTGAGAGAAAGAAGGTTTAGAGAGAGAAATAAAAGACTAAAAAATTTTGTGTAAAGAGGAATGTTTTTTTGCTGAGAATGGAGTAGTATTTATAGGTAGGGAATCCCAACGGCTATCTGGGGGCGGTCCCGGCGGTCCCTTATATATAAGGGGGCCGCCAGGCCTATAAGGGAGCCGTCGCCTAGACTCCGCTCTCTTTTTTGTCTTTTTGTGGAGAATGTTGTATCTGGTGTAGAAGCTTCTGTTTTGGGGGTCAAATTTGAATTTCAAATTTTAAGTTTTTAATAAAACTTTTTATTTAATTAGAGAATATTTTGTAAATGTATTTTTGAGAAAATACTTTTGTAGAATTAAAAGTGAGGATTAAGAGAAAAATATTTTCTTGATCACTAATCATGCTTAATTAATTTGTTTGTCCATACCTTAAGTGATCACTAATCTTAGAATTGAAATTTTACATTTAATAATTTGTAAACGTTTATTTTTATTGTAAACATTTTTATATTTTGTTATTATCAAAACGTTGAGAGGTCAAAAAATATAAATAACGTTTTTAGGCATTATTTGTATTAACAGCCTGATTTCAATTTATTTTCTGACCAAGAAAACTCGGAGGAAGAAGTTGCGAAAACAATGGCGGACACCATGGAGCAGTACATGAGCAAAACTCGAGCCGACTATGGATCGGGAATGGCTAGGCCTAAAATTAAAGACAATGATAACTTTGAACTAAAAGGCTAATTTCTCAAAGAACTACGTACCAACACCTTCAGCGGTTCGGATCATGAAGATGCGAACGAACACATTGAGAAAGTTCTTGAGATCGTCGATCTATTCCACATTCCCAATATTACTATAGACCAAGTGATGCTTAGAGCATTCCCTATGTCCTTAACTGAAGCCGCAAGTCGTTGGCTAAGAAATGAACCAACTGGTTCAATTATAACTTGGGATGGTCTTAAAACAAAATTTTTGAACAAATATTGTCCACCTGCTCAAACTGCAAAGAAAATGAAGGAAATCAACAACTTTCAGCAAGAACCAGATGAAAACCTTTACCAAGAATGGGAGCGATTAAAAGAACTCTTGATGAAGTGTCCACAACACTATTTAATGGAGATACAGGAGGTAATCTTGTTCTATAATGGATTGGGAATTCCTACTCGACAGATTCTTGATTCAAGAGGTGCAATACCATCTAAGACTACTACTGATGCAAAGGTGGCCATCCAAAAAATGGCTGAATACTCTCAGAAATGGAACAATGGAACATCAAGGTCAAGAAGTACTGAAACTTTTGACGTATTGGCAGCTATACAAGCACAACTCAATAATCTTAGAATAGAGATCAAGAAAGTGAATGAAAAAGTCTATGCTGCTCAAGTTGGATGCGAACAATGCAAAGGACCCAACTACACGCAATTTGGTGGACATTTTTAAGGAGGGGGATATAGAGCAACAACTCTAGGATTCTATCAAAGGAACAATTCTAATCCTTCATACCAAGAACGAAGGCAATCTATGGAAGATACCCTGAGCAAATTTATGAGTGAATTAGCAAAGAGACATAAAGAAAACTCCAATTTGATTAAAGAAATCCGAGCTTTAACAGATGCTTCCATTCGAAACCAAGGAGCATCGATTAAAACTTTAGAGATTCAAATCGGGAAAATGAGCAAGGTACTACAGGAAAGAGGATTTAGAAGTCTACCTAGCTCTACTGAAGCGAACCCGAGAGATCAAGTCAAGTCGATTTCGACTACTATTGAAGCTGATTCATACTATAACACCCTGTGTTTTCAAGTCATTGGCGACGTCGATAAATATACTATTTATTTTTAGTGTTGTACGCGTTTGCTTTCATACCCGATACGCCGTATTGGATCCTCCCAATACGCCGTATCCACTGGACAGAACCATACACTGATGTACGAGACAAGACAAACGACGATTCCGTTTCCAAGTCATTTGAATGGTTACTACTGTGAAGAAAATAAGGGATCATATGGACCACAATTCTCGGAAGCTTACTCTGAAGCTTCACATATCAATAATTCCATACCCAGAAAGGAGAAAGACCCAGGGAGTTTCACTTTACCTTGCTTTATTAATAATGTTTGCTTTGATAATGCCCTTGTTGACTTAGGAGCTAGCATTAGTGTTATGCCTCTCTCGACCTACCTTATAGGATTAGGCGATATAGCTCACACAATTAGTTGACAGTTGAATTAGCAGAAGGTGGCTTAGTGAAATATCCAAAAGATACTAAAAGTGCTAGTAGGTTATTGGTAAATTTGTTTCCAGTAGAATTTATAATTATAGATATTCCCATGGTTATAATGGCCCTTGATCCTCGGAAGACCATTTTTCCCCCCCCCCGTCTACGCTCGTGCTAAGATTGATGTTAAAACGAAGTGATTAATTTGAGGATTGGGAAGAAATGAATTATTTTCAAAAGTGTTAAAATTGTTGTAAGTTTAATTAAGAGGGTCTACATGCTAAGTTTAAGAGAAAGAATGGAGGTTGATTTAGAAGCTAGGCTAATGGGAGAGACTTTGGTGATTAATATATCATTAGACCCTTTGAATGGAGTTACTCGATTAAAATGATCTAAAGACCATTGAGCTTAGGAGAAAATAAGGTGATGATTGGATGCCCACCATTCAAGAAGAGTGAGTTAATTGAGGAATTTAGATAAACTAGGGATGATGAACTTGATACATGGAATTGATTGATTACCATAGTTTTTGCGATATGATAAGTAAATCCATATGGATTGTGCTCACTACTTAAAGTTTTCATGCATGATAGGATTTGAATTTAAAACGTTAACTTTACAATATTGTATGTCAATGTGATGTCCAAAAAGTTTCATAATTCTATAATGAAAGATAAAATGGTGTACAAAGGGAATTGATTAGCAGTTTTATATACCTAAAATATATATAAAATATAATACTTCAAAGAGCAATTAAGAAAAATTCCCTAAGGAAAATTCACTCTCAAAAATATATATAATATAATATATAATACGTATATTAAACCGGGCAAATATGATCACCCAGGTCGTTTCCAAGACTAGTGAAATTGAAAACCTCGTTTTTTATGCTTGGATTGATTTGAATAAAGCAAAGATATTTTTTTTATAATCTATATTTTTACGTATATTTAAACAATTTTAAAAATATATGGGGTTTTTTTTAAAAAAAATTTTAAAAATTTAAAACGCAATAATAAACTAAAAATTAACCCCTAAAAAAAAAAAATGTAAACCTAAATTCTAAACCTAAGATTAAGACAAAGAAATTTTAGGAAAAAGAAAAACTATTTTTGGCTTTTTAAATTAAAAGATATGATTTTTCTAAAATTTAAACTACTTAAAAACTATAAAAATAAATCTATTAAAAATAAAAATCCTAAAATTTTTATAAAAATAAAGAAAATGTGCAGAAACTTTCTAAAAATAAAAGCCCTAATTTTTATCTTTTTATAAAAGTTTAATTAAAATCTAAACCTAATTACTAATTTAAACTAATAAACTTGATTAAAATACTTAACTAAGGACTAATGGTGCAAAGACCTAAAGGACTAACTGGGAAACTAACTAACTAACGAAAAGATTAACAGAAAAAATGACTGAAATTGAAAAGTTACACTACCTACCCTGAGAGTCTAGCCCGATTTCAAAAGAAGTCCATTTAAGGCTTAAAAATAAGATGAAACTAAAAAGTGCTTTTCAGCAAGAACTTAAAGAAGCAAAGTTATAAAATAAGCTGAGGTGAACAATTTTAACAAAAACACTTAGGACTGAAATCCACTAATAAGCTCTATAAGAGCTTATCAATAAGCTGCTTACAGAAAGTGGGGGTTTACCCTTGGTTTTTATATATATAACTGTATCTTCTCAAATTAAACTCAACTGAAAAAGCAAAAGGTGTTCTGAAAAGCTTATGATGTGTACTATCTAGAAATGAAAAGCTAATTGACCTAGGAACCTCTCAAACCAACTGAAATGGATAATGAAAGTACTAAACTCAGGAAACACTCAAAAAGCTCAAAAAACTAAATAAGCTAAAATTCTCAATGAGCTGTCTCAGACCTTAAGCTTTTGCAAACTAATTTACCTACATATAAGCTAAGTTACCAAATCATAAAAACAACTACTATAAGCTAATGTTCAAAATTTAAAACCTAAATCTTAAACCTACTGTTTTTGGCTTTTTAGAAATTTTATGAAAGCAAATAAGCTAAATTAAGCTAACTACTAACAATTTAAGATGTAACTAACCAAATCTAATCTACTAAGCAGATAGAAGCTAAAAATAAGCAAAAAGAAAACATGATAACTTAATTAAAAACTAACTAAGCCCCAAACGTACTAACTTAGAGTTGTAATGGCTAGCTTTAAATCAAACAGTTCCTTATGAGTGGAACTTAGATGTTTTTTTAATAAAGCTAGAAATTGAAGATAGCTCCTATTTATATAAGCTAAATGTAATCTATAAACTTACTATATTTAAGATTCTTAATCCTACTAATACTAGCTTATCTGAAAGCATTAAAAGGGACAGCAATTACTAACATCAAGGTTAGTACTGCTAGTGTAAAAGCACAGCGGTACTAACTACTTGTTAGTACTGGTGCACTTGACACAATCTCAAGAAAAATAGTGCAGACCTAATAACATGCTTTCAAACACTTCAAATCATCTAAAATAGGAAATAATAATCTAAGATATTACTAAAAACAGATTTAATCTAAATGAGCAAGCTATTCCAAACAGTTTTTAAATAAAACTAAATGAAACTTAAATGAAAATGACTCCTAAACTTATAAAAAATATAAAACGACTTAGATGAAGATTTTAAACAAAACCATTAAGATTAATTGGCCACAAACAGCATTTAAACTATGGTTAGTGCTGTTGTTCCAAAAACACCCCAGTTACTATTCTTAATACTCATTTAAAACTTATTGAAAAAAACTTTATTTATGGCTTAATCTGAATTCGGAGATAATTTAAAAGCTTATAACTAACTTATATACATGATTAAACAACTGATTATGCAATAATTAAGATTTAAACTAAATTTTCTACTTTTTTGTTTTTAATGGGTTATTAAGCAAATATATTTTGTGTAAAAATCTATGATTCAAACTAAGAAAGCTAAAAACAGATTAACAACTATGATGATTAAGCTATATAAAACTTAAATAAGCACTAATAAGCAAAGAGATTAAGCAAATAAACAATATTAAGCATATAAACTATAACTAAGCAATTTAAACTGAAATTAGAGAAAAAATGAAAAGAGAAACTTACTTGAACCTTTAGCTAAACAAAAGGTACCAATAAAGGCAGCTACAAGCTCCCTAGCTTATTAGATAAGCTAGGGTAAAGTCCTTGGGATCTCTTCCAAGTTAAGATCCCCTTCCAAAAAGCTCATATCCAATTAGATCCATGATAAATGTAAGTTAAACTGTTTTAAGGTTTAGGTAATATTAATACTGAATTAAAATAAGCTCTATTTCAGCTTATAGACTGAAAGAGCTTAAAATGAGCTTATTAGCTTATTGAGACAATTTGGCTTATTAAGAGAGCTTTTGAATAAAAAGAAAAGAGAGCTTATAAATGACTTAAACTAAATTTCATTAATGAAAATTACTGATTACATTACTTAAAAAGGAGATTACAAAATATTTTAAGGAAAATTACATTTAAGAAAAATACGAAATTAAGCTAGACTAAAAACTATTAAAAAACCTAGATAGTGTGTGTGTGAGAGGTGAGGCCTATTTATAGGTGCTGAAAGAAGCTTCTAGGATCTCTTGCCCTGCTCTCCAATCTTTCAATCTCAGCCAATCATTTCTTCAATCATTTGAGCTTTAATTGTGGCCGTTTGATCATTGTGTGGACACCTGAGATTGCCCGCGTGTCATTCCTTTTTGGGGTTCATTGTGTTTCTGTGCTGTGAGTGTTTTAGCACAAACCACATGTATTGTGATTTCTCATTGACGTAGGCATTCTATCTTAGGGATTGGACCTATCAGGAGATGAGGTGTGAAGTTGTCTTTCGGCCAAGGTGTTCTTGGGACCCTAAATTGTCCTTGTTCCCTATAATTGTGAAAAACCCCTTGGTTTGAGTTTAAGGGCACGTTGGGGAATGACGTTGGCATGAAACTGTACTTGGGCATTTGGCGCCTTTTTCCTTTTTTAACTGAGTTGGGTAATTTCAGTTGAATCTTTGCCCTATTGACAATACTAGCCCCTCTCATTTCTTTTCCCTTTTCTAGTTATAAATATCATTCAAAAATTGCAAGTTTAGCCCTTGTGGTTTATGGAAAAGAGAAGTGGGCTAGGGTTTTGGGCTTTGTGGCTTCGGGCTTTATACATCTTCTGATTCTCAGTGTCAGCGCTTGCTTGTTTTGACTGTTTTCTTGTGATTTTTCTGATATTTCCGTACCTGGACACACAAAACACAAATAAAAGCATATTATTTGCCATTTTTTGAACTGTTTTGGTTTAATGGGTTATTTTAGGTACAAACGGATATGTGTATTCTACACTATATCAAAATTACCAACTAAACGATTGGTGTCCTCACGCAATATAACATGCCCTTATAACCAAATACTTCGAAAATTTCCCCAAAAATTGATCCTTGAAAAAGTAGCAAAGATTTTTTTTTGAGAAGATTAGTGATCACAAATAGTCTATAAAACACCGATTTCCCATTTTTTAAGATTTTTTCTTTTATGATTTTTTCTTGATAATTAGCTTATCTAAATTTACAACTTATTTGTGTTGACATTATGTATTGTCTTATTACAGTATTGGTAAATTTAAGGATCATAGAATAAAAAGCACTAATTAGTGCTAAAAGATAACTTCTTCATCCCCGATTTTTCAATATTCTCATGCGAAGTTTTAAAATAAGAATCACCGTTAATTCGAGCTTTGATGCTAAGAATACTTATAATTACTACTTGTGAATCCTCTTCCCGACATAAATCATATTTTTAAGGTGTGTGTGGTTCAAAATTTAATTTACATTAAATCCACGATATTAGATAGTTGAAAAATATGACCAAGCTTTACACATGGGCCTTTTGGGCAAATATGTTAATCACTTAGCAAGATCACATCTCAAAGCAAACAAAAATCTCCTTAGCTAAGATATCGTTGGTTTACTTGTCCCATAAATGAATTTCTTCTCTAGCGATCCCACCTTCATCGGGTAAGTGCTAAGGCTTTTGACACCCCATCCGGAGAATACTAATCGAAACGCATGAATTTCCGATGAAAAAGCCTTGTAGACTTTTGCAAACCTTAGTTCAAAAGAATACCTTGGTTTTAGAAAATGAAACTTTTACTATTTATTTTCTAACTTTGCAACATTATTATTTACTATTCACACTATTAGGCTAGGAATTGGTATCACTTTTCTTTCAACGACACATCGGCCTCGCCTCCGACAAGAGCTCGCGTACTTATTATGATACCAACCCTAAATATACATCCTCCATCCTTTCTTTCGATGTCACATCGGGAGCGAACCGACAAATGCCCATGTACTTTATTGAGATGAGTTTGTTGATTAAATTTTTAATACTAAGGATTTATAATTGCTTCCTTTTTATTTTTTCCAGCTTAAACATTTTTTTTTGACATTATTATTTTTGCAAATAGAAAATTCATTTTAGAAATCCAAAAGTATAAACGCTGAACTAAAATTCTTATTTACCACCGATATGATTTAAAGTTTTTTTCTTGAATTGTAGATTAGACTTTTAAGAGTAAAAAACTCTAATTTGTGAAATTAAAACAGAAGACACGTATGATTAATTATTTAAGGGACTTCGGGGAAGAAAACCCAAGTTATTCTTATAAGCATTTAAGTTTTCCAAATACTGTGTTAGCATCCTAAATTCATAACAAACACTATCATCTCTTATTCTTTCATTTAAAATCTACTATTAAGAGATTAGCAAACACTTAGTTATTAAAATCCACACTCGGCATTTTTAAATCTACTTGAGTTTAGCACATGTTTTCATTTACTAATGATTTTAGTTAGCATGTTTAAAGTATACATGAAGACTAGCAAAACTATCATATTAATTGTTAAGAGAGAAAGCTAGAATATACACGTTACGATCGGGTTAAAAATTACTTCTTATTCTTACCAACGGAAAACCTATATTTTTGTCTTAACACTTTTTTTTTAATTATATTTTTATGACTAAAAATTTAATTTTTTTGCTATTTTTGTGGGAGAAAGGGTACGTGAGAACAAAACAATAAGCAAGCAACATCAAATCGATAGATTCCCTTCCCCAAACTAAAACGAAACATTGTCCTCAATGTTTAAGTCGGGTCTCTACGAAATCTAAGCCGTTTATGATTTTTTCAAGATAAACGTTAGTCGATAAGATGAAAGGATATCGGATCTCCCCAAACTAATTTCACACAAAGGATGAGAAACTCGAGTAGAACGGGATCAACCGGACACGAGAGACTTCAAAGAATTTGTTGGTTCGATCCTGCAAAAATCACAACAAACAAGCAACAAACATTCGAGAAACGGAAAGAGAAAAGCCTCTCTTCAACACATTAGATAGAAAATAGAAAGGATAAGCATGGGGTGAACTCCCACGAAGCGGCTTGTTTTTGGTCACCGAGTCGCAAGCTCGACTCGATCCCTGAATTTAGTTGTCCTTAGGGAGAGCAATACTTAGAACAAGAAACTGCCATTGAAAATGCCACCGGCTCTAGAAACGTGACGATGCCGGGGTCAAAAATGGTGTCTTCATTCTCGAAGGAGACGAATGAGGAAATGAAGGGTAAATCTAAAACAAGGGTGGGAAGGGTGGTTAAAATACCGGTCATAAAATCATGAGATTTAGAAACACCCTTAAACTCTTTGATTATCAAAATACCCGCTTCGGGTTCAAGACATTTCTTAATTCCGGATGTTCGGTGGAGGTCGAGGAATTGACGGATCATCTGGTGATCAAGTTAGGTGACTCATTAAACTTCATCTTCAGAATCAGCTCCTCCCCTCAACACCAGGCGAAATTAACTCATCTGGAATAAGGAAAATATCGATTCTTCTTGGAGTGGGGCTCACTATCTTCAACGGGATAGGAGATTTAGGAAGAGACTCGATAACTGAATTTTGATGAAACATTCCTTGGGAAGTTGGAAATTTCATTAAGCACTGTCACAAGACTAAGACTATTCCTCAGATTCACGATCATTCCTCGCAGGAAGTGTTAAAGGTTCACCGGCGAACTTATGGTGAAGAGGATCACTCCTTGGAGAAAAAGTAATTGAAGATTCATTCTGCTCTGGCTCATGATCGGAAGTCACTTTGGAAGCGAGATTATGGGAATCATCATCACTAGTAGATCTATCAAGAAAGCTATGTCTCATCTGAATCGAAAATATCCTTCCTCTAAGTTAGAAGATACTTCCATAGCTAGAAAATCATCGATCTCATCATTATTGTCTTCAGGAGCAAAACACTCATCCTTATCGAATAAAGGAGTGTTGAGTAAAACTGGCTCATTGGAAACGTTGGAATTTTTTTTTCTCGACATTTTCTTACATTTCATCAAAAGAGGATTATGGTGCTAGATTTGAATTAGTATTAATTCAAAAAGAGGATTTAACATTAACTTGAAAATTCTCTTCATTCAAGACTCTATTTTAGAGTCGAATATATTATTACCCAGTGGCTAAAAATCAAGAGGAGCAAGTTCATCGGCAAAAACTTTCTCAAAATTTTTCACTAGTCTTCACGGAGAAGATTAGGAGAAGGATCACCAGATATGAGTAGTGGTACTGCCACTAAACGGTAATCTTTTGAAAATAGATTACAAGGAATGCGTGAACACAATGCTTATTTTTGTTTTTCTCAGATTTATCGGCATAATAAACAAGTTCATCCTTTCCTACTCTTAAAGTCAAAGTTTCTTCGTACAAATCAATTAGAGCTTTTGCGGTGCGAAGGAAAGGTCTTCCTAGAATAATAGGCACTCTCGGGTCGGGTTCAAAATTAACCACCACAAAATCCGCAAGAAAAGTGAAACCATCGACTCTAACTACAACATCCTCGGCTATGCCCATCGGAGAGTATCGAACGATGGCAGCCATTCGAGTGTCATTCGAGTAGGAGTCAAAGCTTCAAGCTCAAGTTTCTTGTAGATAGAATGAGGTAAAAGATTAATGCTAGCTCCTGAATCGGCTAAAGCACTAGTCCTATTGAGTTCTTGTAAAGCACATGGGATAAGAAATTTTCCCGGATCTTCGAGCTTCTCGGGAACTTTGTTCATAATGATAGCGGAACATTCAGCATTCACAGTTGTGATGGCGATCTCTGAGTTTCTCCTCTGTTTTAGCAACGAGCTTTTAACCTGTGTTAAATTTAGCATTTCGACAAGAGCGTCTTACAAATCATCTCTAAACGAAGTTGTTTTGAACATCTTCAAATACCGCCTTTTGTTGAGCACTTGGTTTATCGTCTCTCTCACTTTATTCCTCTCGGGGTATGGAAGTTTAGATTGATACGAATTAGGATTAGGATCAAGATTTACGATTTTCTTTGCTTTTGGATTTGGAATTTCCATAAAAATTGAATCTTTTTCCCCCGGAGATGGGATATGTGCGGTATTTTCCAAATTTGGATTTTGCACTTTTCCGTTGATGTCTCTGGGTTTTGTTCGAGTTCTTTTTAGGAAATTGAAACATCGGGTGTAGAAACAAGAGGAATCGAAGGTTCTTCCAAAGTCTTACCGCTCCTTGTGGTGATAGCATTAATTTGCTGACGAGGGTTAGTTTCGGTTTGATTGGACGAGATCCTGAATTCGAAGTGAGGCTGAAATTTTGAATTATCACAATGGACTTGTCAACAACTTGTAAACATTAGCCTTGATTCTGAAATTTTGACTATTTTGAACATTCTTCAACACCGCATCGTTTGCCTTGACGTAGTTTTCAAAATCCGTTTTCGCAACACCTTGGATTTGGGGCATAGGAGTTTGATATGTTGGTGGTTGATTGGTTGGTGGTTGAAAAACTTGATTTTGGTTGTTTTGACGGTTTTGATTAAAATTTCCTCCACGGTTTTGGTTTGAATTGAAATTGTTTCCTTGCCGCGGGCTAACGGTTTGGTTGTTTTGAAACATTTGGTGGTTGAAAACACGGTGGTTTCATTTGGCTTGCCAAATTGGTAGGCTGGTTTCTTTGGAGAAAATTTCCAACGGCTGCGGTTTGTTGAAATTGTTGGAATATTGTCATGAAATACGGGAAAATCGTTTCCTCCTCGAGTTAACGGACAATGATTAAAATTATGATTTGAACCACAAGTGACACAAACTTCCTCAACTGCTTTGACAGGTGCAGGAGTAGTAACAACTAAAGCTTTCATTTCATTCATCATTTTGTTCATCTTAATAGTCATCTTATCCTCAAGAGAAGCGGCTATTTGTTGCATATCAAAAGAATTATTAGAAGGTGAAGAATTAGAAAGGGAGCCCCAACAATCCGTATACTCTTGAAACATTAGCACGACTTCTTGAGTATCGAACTTTTGACTTGCTTTCAATAACGCATAAAACCTTCTGAGGAATACTTGTCTAAGAAATTTGCCACCCGCGGGGATTCTAAGGCATCTTGATGTTTAAATTCAAAAGTGTTGTAATAAGTATGAGTTGGTGAAGTTTCGAGAAGCCATGGTGAGGACATTGACACGAAGGAGTCCTTTAAAACTGTTCCCATGCTTCGTGAAGTTTCGTTAGGTCTTGGAAAAAAGTGGTAATTTGTGTTTCCGAGAATAGTTGTTTTTGATGGTGGGTAGGAATTGATTTATGAATCTGAAAACTAGTCGTTCCATGTTGGAATTGATCTTGGTGTTTTCCTTGTATAACCAATCTCGGGCTTCACCCGTCTAGAGAAAAAGGAAAAAGGCAAAAGCTTACGAAGGTTCGGAACTTCGGGATGTCTAAACGTTGATTTGAGTGACTTTCTTAAAAAAATTCGAAGGTTGATTGTGAGGGTCTTGTCTACCCGTAAACTTATTACTTTGCACAAGATTTGAAGTAAGGTTGTTTAAGATCGAAATGTTAGCATTGATCGGTGGAAAACTATAGCATCTTATCATACCCTCGGATGGGTGCTGTGTAACATTTGGGCCATTGTTCGATATTTGTCGCCATATAGAACAACGTTTTGTCAACTATTGGTTCAATAACCGGAAGATTTTGTTGTTGTCGACGTCTTACGTGAAGATTGCGAAACGTTCTTCGTGCGCATAAAAAGAAAAACTAAAAATCAAAAATCAAAACTTTACACTAATATATATTTTTTTTGCAATGAATTGTAACGGTTACACGGAAGAGACTTAAACCAAATAATCAACTACTTCACGGTAGCTCTTGAAAATTTCTTTTCAAGGTGAGCCGTATTTCGTAGAGACACAAATGGCAAGTGTTATCATTAGGTTCGATTTGGGAACCAAACAAGTTCTCGGAAATTAAAATGATAACACCTACGTAGTGAATGTTATTTTTTGGTATTTTTACCAATTGGTGATTTTTATTTCTTTAATTAAGTGGAGATTTTTTTTATATTTTTATTTTCTATTTTTTTTCTTTTATCTTATACTAAAGAAATGAAAATTTTTGTTTTACTTTTTTATATTTAGATATTTTATATATTTTTAATTTTTGAATTTATAAAAACAAGGAATGAAACTTTCTAAGTTGACAAGGATATTCAAACCAAATCACAAACACAAATACGTAGGAATCTTAAACTAGTACCCGGCAACAGGCGCCAAAAACTGATTCGAGTTTTTTATTATCTAAAATATATATATAATATTATACTTCAAAAGAGCAATTAAGAAAATTCCTAAGGAAAAATTCACTTACAAAAATATATATAATATAATATATATACGTTATATTAATAGCGTCAACAAAGTGATTAATGATCACCCGGGTCGTTTCCCCAACGACTAGTGAAATTGAAACCTCGTTTAAGCTTGGATTCTGATTTGAATAAAGCAAAGATATTTTTTTTATAATCTATATTTTTACGTATATTTAAACAATTAAACAAATATGGTAAAATAATAAAACGCGACTAATAAGTAAATAAACTAAAATTAACTCCTAAAAATGTAAACTAAAATTCTAAACCTAAGATAAGACAAAAGAAAATTTTAGGAAAAAGAAAAACTATTTTTGGCTTTTTTAGATTAAAAGATATGATTTTTCTAAAACTTAAACTACTTAAAAACTATAAAAATAAATCTATTAAAAATAAAAATCCTAAAAATTTTATAAAAATAAAGAAAATGTGCAGAAACTTTCTAAAAATAAAAGCCCTAATTTTTATCTTTTTATAAAAGTTTAATTAAACTAATTAAAATCTAAACCTAATTACTAATTTAAACTAATAAACTTGATTAAAATACTTAACTAAGGACTAATGGTGCAAAGACCTAAAGGACTAACTGGGAAACTAACTAACTAAACGAAAGATTAAACAGAAAAAAAGATCTGAAAATGAAAAAGTTTACACTACCTACATGCAGGTGTAATAGCCGATTTCAAAAGGAGTCCATTTTTGCTTAAAAAATAAGATGAATACTAAAAGTGTTTTCAGCCAGAACTTAAAGAAGCAAAGTTAATAAAATAGCCGTGGTGAAACAATTTTACGATAACATTAGGACTGAAATCCACTAATAAGCTCTATAAGAGCTTATCAATAAGCTGCTTACAGAAAGTGGGGGTTTACCCTTGGTTTTACTAAATAAACTGTAATCTACTCAAATTAAACTCAAATGAAAAAGCAAAAGGTGTTCTGAAAAGCTTATGATGTGTACTATCTAAAAATGAAAAGCTAATTGACCTAGGAACCTCTCAAACCAACTGAAATGGATAATGAAAGTACTAAACTCAGGAAACACTCAAGAAGCTCAAAAAACTAAATAAGCTAAAATTCTCAATGAGTTGTCTCAGACCTTAAGCTTTTGCAAACTAATTTACCTACATATAAGCTAAGTTACCAAATCATAAAAACAGCTACTATAAGCTAATGTTCAAAATTTAAAACCTAAATCTTAAACTATCAGCACTAACTTAAAGTTAGTACTGGTGAACAAATAGACAAGAGGACTACTTTGTGCTTAAAAATAAGCACTCAATTAAGCACTTCAAGATTAGAAACTTAACTTTTATTAAAATCTGACTTAAAAACTATATGAAAATGCATTTTTAAAAGATTTTGGAAAACTTTAGCTTAATGAAAAAGCAGTTTGAAATCAGCCTTAATACTTAACTTTTGACAGATTGAGTTCTTTGAATGAAAAGACAAAAGTTCATTTTAAACACTGAAAACAGATGATAAAATAAGCTACAATCTAAAAACTAAGTGCAAACTTAAAAACTATGATATATGAACTATTTAAAAACTGAAAATCAAATCCTAACTCCTATTTTATCCTGATGAATTTAAAACTTAAAATTGACACTTATGCTGAAAAATCTTGCTGATGCATTTGACACTCAATTAACCTTGACTCAAATCACTTAAGTGCAGACCTAATAACATGCTTTCAAACACTTTAAATCATCTAAAATAGGAAATAATAAGCTAAGCTATTACTAAAAACAGATTTGAGCTAAATGAGCAAGCTATTCCAAACAGTCTTTAATAAAAACTAATGAAAACTTAAATGACACATGACCTAACTTATAAAACTATAAAAACAGACTTAGATGAAGATTTTTAACCAAAACCTTAAGACCAAATGGTCACAAACAGCACTAACCTATGGTTAGTGTTGTTGTGCCAAACACCCCTTTAACTATACTAAGACTCATTTAAGCTTATGAAACACTTATTTAAGGCTTAAATCTGAATTACCAGATAATGAACAGCTTATAATAAGACTAATAAACGCAAACCATTAAGCAAATAAGCCAGAAAATAATAAGCTAAAACTATGCTAATATTTTTGAGGTTTTTATAATTTTTTAAAGACAATTAATGAAATACTAAAATCTAAACAATAAAAGCTGAAAACAGAAAGTTGAAAATGATTAATAAGCTAAGAAGAAAAACAGATAAGCACAAATAAGCAAACAGAAAAGCAAATTAAGCAACTATTAACTGAAAATTAAGGCAGAAAAGCTAAATAGAGAACTTACTTGAAACCTTAGCTTAACAAAGGTTAAAATAAACTAAAATGAGATAAGCCAGTAAAAGTCCATGGGAGCTCTTCCATGTTAAGCCCCCCTTCCAAAAGCTTATAGGTCCAGATAAACAAAGTATTTAAGCTGATTTAAGATTTAGATATGATTAAGGTTTGATTAAGCAATCGAAATTACATAAAAAATAAACTATACAAAAATAAACTCAAAACAATTCCCACCGAATAAGCTTGGAATGAGGGGGGTTATTTATACCCCAGAAGCGTAGCTCATCCTCCATTCTTCTAGACCATTCTTAATCTTACTCAGCCCCTTTCAATCATTCTCTCTCTTGGATTTGTGTCTCAATCGTTCGATTGAGGCACGTGTGCACCCGGAATCTTGACGTGGAACATATGTGTTTAGTTATGTGATGTAAACAATCACACACGTACATCACCCATACATTTTTCTTAGATTTTGCCAGGGTGGTTTGGGTGGATTATGAATTGATAGTGATGGATGGTGTTAAGGGTGTGACTGGGATCATATCCCTATGGTTAATTTGGTGTGGGGTGAGTGGTTTTTGAAAACTAGGGTTCATTGTTCTTGGAGTTGTGTTGTGTGTGTGTGAGTGAGTGTTAATCTAATTTGGGGGTAAATGAGTGAATAGTAACTGTAAATGTGTTATAAGTTAAACCGGGTAGTGTAGGGTTAGGGTCGGGTTAGGGCAAATGATATGATTGGTTGAGAGATGGTCCACGGGTTTATTTGACCCGGGTATATGACCCGCGCTTTATATATCTATGGGGTAATTACATATCTGGCCCTTGTGTTTGGCAAGCACCTTTTTCAGGTTATAATTAACTTTCACCAATTGCAAAAACAGTCCTTGTGGTTACAAAGAGTGGTGCTGGCTTTGGAAGTTGACTGTAAAAGGCTGAGCATGATTTCTATCTGGCTTCGGAATTTGATTTCTTTAGTAGATATTGAATAAAATGCTTAAAACTGCTTATGTTCTAATCCTTATATCATTCATCATCGATGTGCTTTCAAAAATCATGTCCCGGATCCATATCATACCACAATACTAGGGAGCTTCATATTAAGAAGTTTCATCTTGGTACTACGTTCTGTCTGAGTTGTTGGGTTTACGATTTAAAGTGCCCTAGCTCCACAAACGTTTACTGAATGACTTCTAAACTATGATGGCCCGAACGGTGTTATGATAATTTTTATATCAAAACCAACATCGATATCCAAAAACTTATATATACAATCAAACTAAGACTTGCCATATATTAACCCAGGTTGTCTGTGATTGCCGTGTTGAAGCCGTTACTTTCATTCCCTATACATTAGCTATCAATTTCCCTATAACTGTTCAGGTGAGTTCATAGCCTCGCATTTCAATCTTTTTATAAACCCGCGAGGGAGATACATGCTATAAACATGAATGCAATTATTTCTACATGCTATTTCAATTTACTATTGCCTAAGTAACTGCTTTGCCTTTAAGTCCCCATAATCATGAACCGTTAATTACTCTCCGTAGTAAGCGCGAATGTTGTGAATATATATATTTGGGTTGGACTCCCCGTTGGTGTATCCAGTAACGATAACCAATTGCACATCATTAGAAATCACGCGGGTATTTTGGCAAAGGTGCCCGCAGGGGCAATATTATCATTATAACCTAAGGCATCGGATTCATGAGCTAATGGCAATAATAAATTATGTTTTCAATACTGGGTGTATATCAACGTAACCCAAATATCGCATTTGCATTCAAATTATATTACTTAAACCTATGGATTTCACTCAACCTTTGTGTTGACTTTTTAGCATGTTTTATCTCAGGTAACTAATGGCACGGAGTGGCGAGGACATGACGATGGAAAAACCGTTATCATTCAAACTTTAATGTATAGATTCATCTCTCGTCGTGGAAACGACACTCGGAAGATAGACTATTATTTTTTCTAAAGTGATTTTCTTATCTAACGGGATACTCTCTATACTATTACTATTTGGTATTATATATTATATATATTTTATATTTATATCGAATCAAGTTTTTGGCACCGCTGCCGGGGAGAGGTGTAGCGATTTTTACGAGATTGTTTGTGTTCGTGCCTTGAAGATCTTTTCTTCGGGAAGTTTATTTTCGTACTTATTAAAAAAAAAAAAATCCAAAAATATTTTTCTTCTTATTTTATTTTTTCCTTACTTTTTATAAATATTGAATATTATAAAAAAAAACTAAAAATATTTTTCTTTCTTATTTTTTTTTCTTTTTTCTTTTTTCAGTATGTATTATTTGAAAAATCTATAAATATTCTTCCCTATCCTCTTATTCGTTTAATTCTTATTCTCTTTACCCTCTTATTCATTTAATTCTTTTTCTCTTTACCTTCTTATTTATTTAATTCTTTTCTTATCCCTCTAAATTGTTTAATTCTTACGGCGTCATTCGATTATCGTTTAAATCCCCTTTACGCGATTAAAGAATGCTCGTCTTGTG
>BQNB010077245.1:0-29562 GCA_026074375.1 Tanacetum coccineum | reverse complement strand
AGAAAACTAAATATGTGAACACTAGTTTAAAACATGATTAGATTTTAGATAATGTATAAGAATCATGATGGGATGTTTATAAATGTAATTTAGACATTAGTATCCATCGATTGAAAGGTTACATGGTAAGTGCTGTAAAGTTGTGACCATGTGTAACCCGTTCATTATGATTGTGTAGATTATTGCTTGGATTATTAGCGCGTAATTGTAAAGCTTGAGGTGAGTATTCGTAGCCCCTTTTTCTATGTTTTCTTGGGGGTGAAAATGATACTAAATGGGTTTTGAAATGTTTTTAAGTGTTGTGATAAATGTTTTTGTTGTTTTGGACATTACTTGGTGTAGGATCCCACTCTAGATAGATCTTTACTGTTTGTTAAGGATGGTGACTAGCCTATGTAATCACAAGCTAAACACAAGAGAGACTCTTGCTTAGAAAAGCTAATTGTCTACGAGGAATATAGACACAACTATTAAGAAGAACAGGACTGCATAAAAAAACTAAAGATCCTTCTATGGATTTCTATTATCGGAACAAGGAGGAATTTGTTTTCTCGGTTCTTTTGTTTCCCTAATGCCGTTGGCGTTCTTTTTATAGTGGTGAAACCTTAATCGGCCATCTACTAAAAACACTGTGAGAATAATTTGATGACTCTTCCTATTTAGCTCATGCTATCCCCATATCTAACTAACTAACTACATATCTGGAATAACTATTTGACTCTACCAGGACTAAGTACTCTACCAGTAGGAACTAGACTTAGCCTACCAGGACTAACTATGATAATAACCTTACCAGCAGGAACTACATACCTGCCAGTAGGAACTACTACTCTACCAGTAGGAACTACATACCTACTAGTAGAAAATAAGTATTATAAATTATTCCTAACCAAATCCTCCTAAACCTGGAATGTGACTATGTTGAGTCTAGTTTTTCAAGATAGATCTTCAGTCTTGAACCTTGAGGATTGAAATATGAACTTTGTTACAAGCAAACAATCGAATCTCTGGAGTCCTTGACTTGAATATTGAAAATTCTGCACCATTTCAGTTGAATGTCTCTAGAGGATAGCAGCATCTTTTATTTTTCATAAGAAACCTTCAGGATATTGTGTTCAAGCAAGATTAGTCTTCATTATTTAGAACAAATAGTTTGCAGTCCTTCGTAGCCTTGGTTGAACATTGAAAAAACATCAAAAGTCAGGCAACATTGAAGAAAACCTGTTAGGAAATCTTCGAACCAGCAAACAAACTTTGGAACCCACGAAGGCTCAGCAACATGAGTAGATTTGATCAGCCTTTACCAAGTACTCACTCTTGGGCTAGTTAATCCTTTGGTGGAATCATGACATCACCCTGGTGAATATAGTATAATAACCAGTCCAAACTCTTGTAGAAACATGAATACATTGGTGAATTGGATTACCTAACTGATTTTTGGCAAAATTATCACAGCCATAAATGGATTTTATATGTCTTTACTGTAGCCGTTTGTCTCAAGACTAGCCAATCTTTGGTTCCCAATAAGGCATTATCCATGGTGAATTGTTAAACCATTTAACTTCAGCAAAGAAAGCATGGGATGAGTTAAAGACCTATAGTTTTGAGCAAATATTAAAAGCTTTCAAAACGGATTTGAGAGTACACCTGGCCGTACTCATGGTAAATTAAAACTATTTCTTGTCTGTGAGACATGGTGAGCTTGGAACACCATTTGTTGTGTGTTGGTAATACAACACCAAAACCCTAAAATTAGTTTACTTTATGGACCATGTTGTTACCTTGAAACAAAAACAACTTTGCACCCAAAGACTCAAAAACTTCTTTGAACATTTTACCAAATTCAGGGAGTTGCAAAAATCATGTATCAAAACACTTGTTACTAAAATAATAAAGTGAAAACCATTTAAGACAAAATACACAAAATGAGTTATATATCAAATACAGTGTTGGATTCACAGCAAAAAGTTAGAATATATACGATAGTTACTGAGTACCGATGATCAAAGGAAGAACGTGGGCAGCAGCAATGTTGATTTCTTGATGAATCCGAATCCTATTGCTCAGCTAAGTAGTCTTGTCCTTGCCCACACATCCTTGTTCATTATCCAACTTGTTGCTTTAGCATCTTTCCTGAGTTCATGAGAGAGGAAAGATAATCTGCAATACCTGTACCAACACCTTTCCAGAAACAGTTTCCAAGACATGAACATTGGAAAGAGTATACAGCCTCCAACTTCTAATATGCCAAAGATGTTGATGATTCCAAACAAAAGAACCCTTACCACCTTCTTGAGAATCTATCAACACCTGAAGATCACCCCATAACATCAATCCAGCACCAGCAACAGGATGGTTTTCATAGTATGTGACCACCATGCCATACAACTTTAATAGATCCTGTCTATCCACCATATGAAGGATCTCCTGAGTATTGGTTAAAATGTTTGGTAGACTGATCCGACCTGTAAAGAGCATTAATTTCTCCTAGAGGAGTAGAGATCACCTCCCAACCAGCAAGAGCAGACCAAAGAATAGGATCCTCATCTGTAGAGTCCTCATTAGAAACAACCTTGATGAATGTCTTATCATCTGCATCTAAATCCAATTCTTTAAGTATAGATTTGGGCTTAGTCTAGACGATTTCTGCAAGAGGTTTCCTCTTGTGCCCAGAAGATTTGGGTAAAGAAAACACTAGTGGTTGAGGAAATCAGGCACAGATGGAATGGGGCTTCAGTAAGTCTTTTGCTGCTTGGAGGTAAGGATTCTTCTAACTCAGAACTGTCTATTCTAAAGTCCTGCTTAAAGGCTTGACCTGGTGTTTGCTAGAGCCTTTGATTCTTTTCAAACTCCTCCTTCAATTGTGCATCTAGTGAAAACTTTCACCTTCGCCTTAGTCCATCCAGTAGAGTTAGGAGCACTACTTTGGTTCTTGACACAATTATCTCATGTAGGTTCTTTCGTTGTTACCGGAAGTCATTGCATTTCCATCCTTTCCTTTCGCCAATTTTTCAGCAAAGAGCTTGTTTCATCCTCTTGATCAATGTAGCCATCTGACTGGGGAAGTTTGTCTTCAGTTATATAATCACCCAACAGAGGTCTTGGAAATGGAGATGCCATTAGCTTCAACCTGAGCCATGATGTTGATCCAATCAGCCTCAGTATAATACATGGCTGAAGCAAGAACTTCTTGTTGTCTCTTCTGTTTAGCTCTGCTCTTTGTCTGTCCACTTGAGCTTGTCTTCATCGTGTAACTCTTTGCAAGCCTCTTCACCAAGTCTATTATATTCCATCGCTTTAGTTTGGTGTCCTTCTTTGACTGTATGTTTTTCCAACATTAGAGTTTTTCTTTGTTTCGAAACACCTAAAGGTAGCAACACCAGTAGGACATCAGTAGGAAAAAAATTTATGGGATACTAGAAGCTCCGCAAGAGGAATATTGGAATCAAAAATCACAGCTGCATTAGCCAATGCAAGTAGAGCATCTAAATCCACATCTTGCTCTCCTCCTTCTTCTTTGTCAGAATCACTCACAACTACCTTCTTTTTCTTGGTCTTGAGTTTTACCTCCATTGCTTTGACTTTCTTGACCAACTTTCCCACCACATCCTTAAATAGCTTCTTAACGAATTTACCTTCTACACAAGAGTAGAAACTACAGAGGACACAACAGTTAGTGTACGAAGGTCCTCTGCTACTCTGATTGTAGGGACTGCAGGGGGTGCTTGAGTGGACCTTTGTGGAGATGCATGGAAAGAGCCTCCCAAAGGTTCATCTTCAGTCTCATGGACTCGTGAGAAGGAAGCTATATTTGGGTCTGAACTTTGACCATGCTCAAAGACAAGAGCAATAGGGTCAGAAGTTTGTTGTCTTGGGGGTGCAGATAAATGGTCTTGAGGTTGGTCAGGTTCAGGCATAGGTTCAGGTATGGGTGGTGGGACAGCTTGTGCAGCTACCCCTGCACCTTCACCTTCTTGAACTTGGGGAAGCATAGCAGCTAAAAAGTTTGCATTAAGGATGCCCTCAAAGTTGAGCTATCTATTAGCAAATAAGTTTACTAGATAGCGTGAACACATGGTACTGTTCTTGTAATACTGTTCTATACCCAAATGGTTGAAGAAATCAAGGATACATTAAGAATTTTTAGCATTTCCTATGTTAACATAACCATCCCCTTCAAATGTAGCTAGACATGTTAAATTTTCTTCCCATAGATAGACAAATAAGAGCCAAACAGCAAGTGAGCTACCTAAATTGATCCAACTACAGACTTGGTACTGAGACAGTGATGAATGGTGTGGAACAAAAAACATCCATTGAGGGTTGAACAACTTGTTCTTGTATAAGGTTAACTTGCCTTTTGTGACATACCAAGGTTTAATCATTCCCAGAATGATTTCCGCAATGGGTTAAATCATCTAATCCACCATCATCAGCTAATTGAAGTTGACTTCTTACTGAGTCCTCAGTAATGGTGTAGTCTCATCAATGGTAGCTAGGATAGCTGGGGGACCTAACTCAGGAGACCGGAGTGTAGCCGTAGACCAGAATTGTTTGACTAATAAGTCCAAAGGTTGATAGGTTATTTGTGAGAGCATACCCTTAAGTGAGAAGCCCTCAAGAAAGTCAAAGAATCTTAAAGATAATCATAACTTTCCTGTGGGGTTTTTGCAATAACCCATTTGATGTGTTCGGTCTCTATATCTTAGTGCGCCATTGATGATTTTGAAATAGGGTTGAGATTTGTGCTGAGGTGTTGATGCAATTGAGAGGGATATGGGAGAGTGTGGTATTAATTTATATGAGTAATGATCTCAATTTCTATTGGACTTTTGGAAATTAGGGTTTTAGGAAAAAGTAACTGTTAAAATGTGAAAAAAACATGTAATTATACCATTTAATTGGGAAACCCTTTGCGAATAAAATGCAAAATAATATCATAACGGTAGCTTTTAATGGATGATAAAACTCAATTTAACTACTGCACGAAAACGGTCATAACCAGCACAAAGAAAAGTCATACAGAAGGGAAAAATAACGAGTACCAGTAGGTAAGTGTCAACAGTAAAAAAATGGAGGAAACTACCCGTAGGAACTCTGGTTAACACCAGAGGGAAACACTTGAATACTCATATGAAACTCTTTTTCATCAAATCAAGGCACCTGGTCCAGGTAGAACACTAGGAAAATCATTAAATCCACCCTCTTGAACCATTTTGTCTGCAAAAGGTGGGGCCAATACCACAAAACATTTATAAATATAAATGAAAGGAAAATTAAACTATCAGAATGAACTATACTACATACAAGCAAGAGGACTAAAACTACAGTAGAAAAAGTAAACTACCAGGAGAAAAATCTACATCTACTAGGGGAATATAGTGATAGCAAGAAAAACTAGTGGTATAAAAAAAATTTAAAAACCAACCTTTTTAGAATAATTTTACAACAACAGTCCTCCCATTGGACTAATTCCTCCCTTCATACTAGCTATCTACGGATATGAGCATCCTAATGTTCACAACAAGATGAGTAATATAGGTTCATCAAATGCCTGGTTAACAAATATCAACACATTCTCATCCAGTTTGTGTATTTTAAGCACTTGAATAAGGTTTCTGTTCATTAGGATCTCTTATTGAAATGGGGCCTTAATTTCTATGTGATTAGTCGTGGTAAAAAAACTGGGTTTTTAACTATGCAAAATGGTACTTTGGTTTCAATAATGATTTTGGTATTCATAAAGTTATTACCTCATAATCTAACAAACTGATTTTGTATCCAGCGTACCTGACCACAAACAGTTAGCTAAGCAGCAAACCATACTCAGCATCAGTGGAAGAGGTTAGCCACAAATTGTTTGCTTCTTGCTTTGCATGAGATCAACCTCTCTACACACAACAACTGACATCCACCAGTTGTGGAATTCCTACTTGTTTGCCCCAGCATAATCACTGTCACTATAAGCTTCAAGCACAAAAGGTGACTCTCTAGGGTACCATAAGCCCAGCCTAGGTTGGCCTTTAAGATACATGAAAATCTTCTTCACTGCTTCCAAATTTAAAGTAGTAGGAGTGACTTGATTCCTTGAATAAGCACTGACTGCAAACATTATATCAGGCCTTGAAGCTGTCAAGTACATTAGTGAACCTATCATGGATCTGTATAAATGTACATTTACAGGACAATCAGGTTCATTCTTGGACTTAGGTTTTGGAGCTTCATAGGGTGTAGTGGCAGTCCTGACACACTCCAAATCAAACTTCTTCAGGATCACTTGCACATACTTGTCTTGGCTGATAAAAATTCCATCAGGTCTTTGCTGAACTTGTAATCCTAGGAAGAAAGTAAGTTCTCCCATAGCACTTATTTCAAATTCTCCCTTCATCAAGGCCTCAAATTCATCACACCAGGCCTTTTTTGTAGATCCAAAGATGATGTCATCCATATAAACTTGTACCAAGATGATATCTCTTTTGTGCTTCTTAAGAAAGAGAGTCTTGTTAATGGTGCCTCTTCTGTAACTATGTTTTAGCAAAAAGGTAGAAAGGGTTGCATACCAAGCTCTTGGTGCTTGATGAAGTCCATAGAGAGCTTTGACTACCTTGTAGACCTTCTTGGGATGTTGAGGATCCACAAATCCCTTAGGTTGAGTGACATATACTTCCTCATCAATTCTTCCATAAAGAAATGCACTCTTAACATCCATCTGATAAACCATAATCCATGGAGAGGCAAATGGTTAAAAAACAATTGATTGCCGCTATATACAACTGGAGCAAGTTCTTCATCTATTTATGCCCTCCTCCTATCTCTGTCCTTGAGCTACAAGTATAGCCTTGTTTAATCGAAAACAATCCCCTGGCATCTCTTCTTGTGTTTGGGATCCACTTAGTCCAATAGGCATATTTACCTTTAGGCCAATCAACATGAACCACATACATTTTGAAACTGAACGGTTGCATTATCTTTCTGCATAGCATCAACCAGCTGGATCTTCAAGGGCCGAGCTACACTTCTTGGTTCAACTTGAGGAAAAGTAAAACAAGACAAACAGAAATGTTGAAGGTTGTATGATTGTCTCTCAGCTGGTCATGAATATAACTAAGAAAAGCATATTCACCAGTAGTAGTCTTATTGACCTTGCTTCTCGTTTGCACAGCTGAAGTATGATCCCAAAAAATCAGAGATTGAGGATGAATTATATTGATTCGCTTAGTTGCCACAGGACTAACTTCCACAGTTGATGCTAAATTGTTTAGATCAGCACTAAACTCATCATCATAGGATGAAGAAGAGAAAATATCAGGTGAGGGTTCATTATTTCCAAGGTCTGATTTGGACTGGGAATCTTGTTGTAGCTCATCATAAAGAATGTGTCAGTTGGTACTACCAGTAGGAATTGGAACTCACCAGGAGATATAATCGTTGTATCTCGGAAGGATCGTGGGATGCTACCAGTAGGAACTGGTATGCTACTAGGAGGAACTGTTTTTGTACTTGCTCTCTTCTGAAGTTGCTCAGCATCTTTTGCATCAGAGGTGGCTCTTTGTTCCTGACCTTTCAGCCTTGCAAGCTCCTATTGAAAAATTTTCTTCAGCAGAATCAAGAGGAGAATCATCAACTTCATCACCAGAAGTATCTTTAGGTGTTGTGAATGCTTTTGTGATGGATAAGATGGGACAATGATACTTGTTCCCTCACATTCTGAGTCTGAATCAGAATCTTGTGTTACCTGCAGGGTTTAGGTTGAACCCTTCTTAGTTCTCAGATGGTTAGCTTTATCAGTTATAGCTAATGTACAGTCGATTAATTGAGGTCAAAAATACATTCATGACCCTCTGGACCCTGTACATTAGGTTTTTCCTCAAGATACCTCAGATTCATCGTCTCTTCTACCCTTTTAGTAGGCACATTGTACACCCTGTAGGATTTCTTACGTGCAGAAGGATCCAACAATGAAGCCTCATCATCCCTTGCCATCAACTTAACAAATGATGCACTTTGTGTTTTAGAATGGTCACATGACACAAGGGTTTATAATGACTAACTGAAGAATGTTTCCAAGTCAATAGGCATAGGGCATGTCTTATTATGAGGATAGTTACCAAACACTCTATTCAAGACATAACAAGCAGTTCTTACTGCTTCAGTCTAAAACATAGTAGGTAACTTAGAGTCAGCCAACATAGTTCTAGCTGCCTCTATGAGGGTTCTATTTTTCCTCTCAGCAACCCTATTTTGCTGTGGGGTTCTGGCATTACTATAATCCCTCTTTATCCCTTTTAACCCACAGAGTTCAATAATATGAGCATTTTTAAACTCTGTACCATTATCAATCTTTCTAGCTTTTACCTTTTGTTCAATAGTTTTCCACAAGATTAATAAATCCTTAAGGATAGGATAGGTCTCATCCTTATGTTCTAAAAAGATGAGGAAAAACCCAACAAACCTAATTATAGTCATTAGTGATCACTAATGGCAGCAATATTAGGTCAAGCTTTCGAATTGATGTAGGACCAAAGAGGTCCATATGAAGCAATTGCAAAGGCTCAGAAATGGAGCTCACAGCAGTAATGCCTTATAAGAGGCTTTGTGTTGCTTGCCTTTACAACATGCAAACACTGTATGGTCATTCTTGAAAAGTTTTAGGGGGTAGTCCTTATATAAGTTACCTTTACCAATCCTGGTTCTGTTTTTAATAGTTCAATGACCTATCCTCACTATGCCATATCACCGATTCATCAACTGAGAGTCGCTTTTTGCCACCTAAATAAGCCAATTACCCCGGGGACTAGATTATTCAAGTTAATGGTGTAAAGATTATGTTTCCTTGGAACCCTAAGTACCACCATACTATCATCTGGAAGCATGAAGTCCTTGGATAGCACAAGACAATCAGTGTCTGTGAAGAGAACTCTATTCTTCTTATCACAAATTTAAGAGATGGAGAACAAGTTGAATTGTTACAGTTCCTTCACATAGTAGACATTTTCAAAATCCAGTATGGGAGTCCTGATTGTCCCTTTTCCAGTAATCCTACCTTCACCACCTCCAAAAGTCACTTTTCCTCTTTGAAATTCTTGAAAGTTATCTAGTCTTTCCATGTTGCCTGTCATACTTCTAGAATGACCACTATCAAAGATCCCTTCATCTTTAGCATCTGAATAAGGATTTTCTTTACAATAATACAACCCTGGTGAAAAAGTTAGTGTCTAGGGGACCGAGCTATTATGACTTAGTCTGCCTTGTGGATTGAAAAGGTATGTCATTTTAAGATGTATGAGATCCATATTTTTCTTGGGTACCAGTAGTATAAACCTTTTCTATGTGTTTTCCAGAACAATCCTGCTGAGGGCTTCTTTTCTTAACAACGTTGTCCATCTCACCCCACCATATTTCATATTGTTAATAATACCATTTGCCGGTACTATGGGTGTATAAGTCTAAAAATAAGAACTTGTAGGTCTATTTAAATGGGGCATAGGTCTAGCGGTACTTTTCCACCAACCAAAAGTTACTGATGGAGAATATCCTCTATCAGTAAGAACTGGAAAAGGCTTATTTTGCCTACCAATAGGAACTGGTGTAGGCACCTTTGGCTTACCAGTAGGAACTGGTTGTGGTCTAGCAGGAGGAATGTTTACTTTGCCAGTCCTAAGAAGTACAGCTTGTGGGACAAACTGATTTTGATGATTAACATAATTCCTACTATGTATAGGTCCTACCCCATTACCAACAGTCTTATTAGCCATTTGTTTCTCATAAAAATCACATCCGTAATAGGATGAGTACTACTACCACATCAAACATAACTTAGAAACAGGATGAAGCATTTTTTCCTAAAATGGACCTGACCTTTTTATTAAATAACCATTCTTCTTATAAGAAAGTCCTAGAAGTGTTTTCATTCTGTATCAGAAACTATTACAGAGAAACTAGGTAAATCCTAAAATTATTGGGTTCAGAGGATAGTTTGTACCAACATGGACTCAATATTAGTTCACTCTAGGATGTGGAATACACTGGAAAGTTGATGACACGGAGGTTAGCAATCTTTGACTAGGGCTCTGAAGATTTGACATAGTAATTAATGGAGGGCAATGTCCATTTGTGTTTACCTCTGAGACTTGTCACTGTTATTAAAGAGGACAAAGTCATTAGACACAGAATTAGAGTCACCAAGTTAAGGACTTTGTACCATAAGACATTTGTGATTCATCCCAAGTCAAGGTGATCTGATAGGGAGTGTGTCTCAGAAAGAGTTGGAGGACACAACTTTCATTTACTATCAGCTTTTTTTGGCAAACCTATTGAAAAGAGGTCTACCTTCCCCTTTCAGAGTTAAGTGGGTAAATAAACTAAATGCAGAGTCATTCCTATCCTAACGCATTTTCCTCTATATAGTTATTAATCCATACCCACTTTTTTTTCGAACGACATGGAACTATCAATTAATATGAACAAGTTTTTGGAAGAGGTTCTCCACTTTTCAATTTGTACTAAGTGATTATCAAGTTTTGTCTGTAATTCTTTCTTAGCAGTCTCAGCAATAGCATTTATTCTTTCAGAATGTTTTAGCATATTAGTGTATTTCTTAGTTTCAATAGTACAACACCTAATACTTGTCTTCATGTGTCAATGATTTTTCTGAAGACTCTCTTTTGTTTTTCAAAGTTTTAAGTGTGTTCTTATAAGCTTGAACTTGTATAAATATTCACTATTTTGTTCATTAGTTCATTATGCTGCTTTTGATGTTCATTATATTATTGTCACAACCAAAAAGGCAGTTATGTACTTCAAATGTGACACCCAATGATGAGCAAATTCTCAGCATCACCTTGCAGTACTGGCTTCCTTTCGTCATCAAAACCTCAGTGATCAAGTTGTATATCTTGGCAGCACCTTCTTTAATTGCATCCTCAGTATCATAACCAGCAATCATACCAAACTCTTTAGGAGCAATAACTCCCATCACTCTGACCATCATGCTCTGTCCAATCAACCAATGTATCAACAGTGATCAAGGCTTTGGATTCTTCTTCCTTCTTTCCAATCTCTTGAATCTTGAATGAGGAATATCTCTGCTTGTCATTTCCTCCTTTTGCCCTACATTCTCTAGCCAAGTGGCCTCTTTGAAGACACTTGTAAACATTCTGACTTCTTCTTGGTTGAACCTAGCAGATTCCTTCTTTTCAAAATCATTTGTTCCTTCCAGCATTTCTGTTCAAACTTGATGTACTCTAACAGACAGCATAGCCATTTGCCAGTTTCTAAGTCCATCTCCTAGATCCATATTTTCTATTATTTAAAATCTCATAAGCCAATTGTTAGTTCTGGTCCGTATCAGCAACAAAAGATTGAAGAACATCTTCAATTACATTACCAGATCTGTGAGACCCAGTCTTAGAGTTTGATGGAGCAGTGTAGGTAGATGAAGAATAGCTTGGACTATCTGCATATGACATCTTTTTGCTAGCACTGGTGGTACTAACAAATGCAGAATGACTTGGACCTGCAGATTGGCTTGAGGAAAAAGTAGAGTATCCTTTGATATCTACCTCAAGAGTCTTTAACTTGTAGTATAAATCATCAAAAGAAAGAAGTTCAAGTCCATCTTTGGTTTTCAAGGTTAAAGCTACCTGGAGACATGGATGGAAGGCAAACCTCTTAGAAACTGAGATTAATTATCTTCTTCATCTGGCTCTGGCCTTGAGTTGGTTTAAGTGACTTAGAATCTCTGCATCCTTGCATACCCTTTGGGCATCCTCTGCTTCATCTATTTGAATTTCTGAAAATTCTTGCTTCAGCATAGACTTTCTCATCTTCTTGGATTCGGCATTTCCACCAAACCTAGCTTTGACTGCATTCCATATATCCCTTGCATCATCCATTTAATGGAAATCAGCCACATGATCATCAAGAATAGACTGAAGCAAGGTAGTTTTTGCCTTTGATTCCCTTTGAACAGCAATGTGTTCATCTGCAGTCGTTGGGGGAAGAATAATGACCCTTCTATCATGATCTCTTCCAGTCCTTTTCAAGCTGTTGCTATTTTGAATCACCTTCCAGATATCTATATCATTGTTTGTGATCCAGTATTCTATCTTTATAGCCCAGACCTCATCCTTATCCTTCTTTAAATAAGGAAACTTTACATTGTTGTTTGAGACAGTGGTAATGATTTGAGGTTGAATGTTTTGTTGTTGTTGAGCAATGGTGGCTTCACTATGATCACTAACATCATCGCTTTCATTGTCAGATCCTGCCATTTTAAAGGTGTAGAGGGTTGTGAGGTTGTGAGGTTAATAAGGATCTTTGATCTAGGAATATTCTTCTTATGAGAGACTCTCAACAAGCTCTGATACCACTTGTAGGATCCCACTCTAGATAGATCTTTACTGTCTGTTAAGGATGGTGAATAGCCTATGTAATCACAAGCTAAACACAAGAGAGACTCTTGCTTAGAAAAGCTAATGTCTACGCGGAATATAGACACAACTAATAAGAAGAACAGGACTGATAAAAACTAAAAGATCCTTCTATGGATTTCTATTAACGAACAAGGAGAATTATGTTTTCTGGATCTCTTTGTTTCCCTAAGCTGTGGGTTCTTTTTATAGTGGAGAAACCCTAATCGGCATCTACTAAAAACACATGAGAATAATATGCATGACTCTTCCTAATTTAGCTCATGCATATCCTCATCTCTAACTAACTAAAACCTTATCCTGGAATAACTATTTAACTCTACCAGGACTAAGTACTCTACCAGTAGGAACTAGACTTAGCCTACCAGGACTAACTATGATAATAACCTTACTAGCAGAAACTACATACCTGCCAGTAGGAACTACTACTCTACCAGTAGGAACTACATACCTACTAGTAAAAACTATGTATTACAATTATTCCTAACAATTGGTATTATTGCTTATGTGTTATGAGTTTATGGATCGGAAGGGTACGCCTACCTAATATTGGATGTATAGACAGAGGGGTACGCCTACCCATATGATGTGTATAAGTTGTTGATTCATTTAGGTGAGATTGGTTTGATGCTAGTGCTAATCTAAGCCTAAGTGTGTACCTTGTTTATGTGATATTAATTGCTTGCATATGTGTATAGTATTGTAGTATGTCCTAATTTTTTTGAATCATAGCAAAAGTAAGTGTTTTCCTTTAAACCTATGAATCTCATCAACATTATGTTGACGTTCTAAAGTATCATTTTCAGGTGAGCATAGTGAAGTTAAGGATGTTAAGATTCGTGGCTAGAGAGACCTTAGAAATTGCATTATGAAGTCTTCTTTTTTTGGAGTCTTCATTTCATATTTTTGTACTTCGGATATTTTGATTTGTTGTGATGTTTAGTTTGGATTTATTTTCTATGTCTATGTATTGTGTGTGCGATTAACCTCAATACAAATCGTCATAACACTTTGTTTTTATATAATGCATTTTAGACATTCTTTATTGTTGACATCAATGTGTTGTGATGATGTCTATCTTTTTATGCCTCGCGATTTCGCCTTAGCAGGGTGTGACACTCTCGACAATCGATAATATTTGCATACCTAGAAATGTATATTAACATTAACACGGGTATATAAATGAAGTTCGAGCGAGAGTTTCAAAACTTTTAAAACATGTCTCTTCAAATTTTCTCTATGACTTCTAGGTAAATGTCAGCCTAGTACTCAGACTCTAAAGAAAGGAAAATGTTCATTTAGGCACATTATTCCTATACAACGGGAAGTTTACATCTTCTCGGTCTTGAGTATAGTCATATAAACATTCCAAGTTTTGAATGCTCATGAGAAGTTCTAAGGAAACGATATTCAATAAAACACATATAACATCATTTTCTCGTTGAGCACAATTTTTCAAGATATTTTCAAAAAGAAATTTCAAAATATTTCAAAATTGTGTGCTCAACAAACTCCCACTCAAATTTTAAACTCTAATCTTTTATTGAGGGGGAGTATAAATATTAATCATTAATAACAAGTGATTCATTCAGCATGCACTCATGTTCTCCTAATGATTTTATAGTTCTAAAAGTGGATCAACGTACATTAACTTATATTTTAATTCACTAATTAAGTCAAAAATTATCACCACATATGCAATTTTTGAGGGGCAGAATAGTGATTAAAATGTGATCAATAAAGCTTGACTCGGATAAGATCTTTTGAACTATAAGTACGTTCCTGACCTCGCATGTGCAAAACTCTTTAATAATATGATGCATATGTGTAGAGGGAGCTTTTTGGTGACTCTAAAAACTTTCAATGTGTAATAAATGATTTCTCGAACACGCGGATTAATTTTTTAATTGTTTTATGGCTACAATGGTAATACCCAATGACTGACCGAGTGATAATACTTCAAGGTGATATAAGGTGGTTAAGGTTAGGTATTATTTTCCTACGATCCGGCCAGAACTGGAGGGATCTACCGAGGGACACTTCATTAGATAGAGTAGAAGTCCTTAGGTATGATTGAAAAAAAAGGAGTAAAATGAGAATGAGATTGAAGGGGTTGAAGAATGAAAAAGAATTGAAAGGATAAAGGGTCTAAAGAAAGAAGCCCTTAATTCTCTTAGGCAGAAACCAGGTCAATGCATAATCTATCGATAATCATAAAGTTGATTCTGGTATTGAAGATAAGTCATCATGGACCCAGTGATGCAATGCACAACCCTCCCAGCTACTCAGGCTTCTCTGAAAAGAAGTTTGTTTCATTTCTAACGGAGATCAACACGCTTTTATCAACTTTCTCACTCCGAGATCATAGATATTGAAAAGGTGGCAGTCTGCTCCAGCCTATGATCACTAAAATAACAAAAGTGAACTTATAGAGTCTAGAGCCAATGAGATCAATCAACAAATCTCATTAAGACATAATTCCATATACACTTGTTGTTCGTCATCAAGAACACAAGTTGTACAAGAGTCAAACACAGACATAAATATAATCTGTGCGAATTAATGAGAATTGACGGATTTTTTTTGAAAACATAAAACATTCGATATGTTTAAAAATCTTTATTCATTAACATGTCGACTGATTTTTCAGACAAGTTTTTATTATCTCATGTCCATTATGGTAGCCTCAAAAGGGAATTCGGGCATGGGAAGTCTGAACACGAATTAACAACTCAATCAGTCAGATAGTAACTAAGTGATTCACTCTTACCGTGTTGTCTGCTTTGAGATGCTCTGGTGAAGAGAATGGCTAGTGCAGGTGCGAAACCCTTTCAAGGAGATTTTCTTGAATTCGACCTGATCACATGCAGTATTTATACTGATTAATGGGGAACCATGGTTATTGCAACCATATTCGACGAAATGACAAAGACATATTCATCCATATATGTTGTTTATTTCTAACCTAAACATGCAGGACAAGTCAATGACATTTCCATCATATTCCAGCTTAGTTGCAGTCAAGGCCACATACTCATTCTCAAAGTTTAGGGATACATTCAATGGCATTAATCAAAAACTTAAAGTCAGTTATGAATTTCAAAGATACACTTTCGCAAGCTCTGATAAACAAGAACTTCCTCAAACAACATCAACTACATGTGTACAAGTAGATCAAGTCACAAGGTCTATGTTAAGGAAGATTGTCAGCCTTTAAGTGATGTCAAAGGATGAGTATGTTGGTTATGAAGTGTTCCAGTCAAGAAGTATCCAAGATTATCTCAAGGCTAAAGAATAAGATATCAAGTAAAAGACAAAGATATCAAGATCCAAGATCACAAGCATGCATAAAGATCTTTAAAAGAATTTCCATGAGCACAAGGCTCCAAGACTCAAGACGTCACGAGAAGTGAAGCCACAATTGCAATGACCACCCCTTAGAGGGAGATTTTTAGCCTTATTTTTATATAAAGTGATGGTCATTATTATTCCCGAGCCTTATACAGGAAAACGTAGTTTACGGGAATTGCTTTAAGATAAGTGGGCCTAAGTTACAGGCTTAAAAGCCCATTAGTGTTATATTCGGCCCAATAAGGCCAAGCCTTTGTAAGATACTATAAATACCCTTCATTTCTCTCAAGGAAGGATGTTGCTTCTCATTTTTCTTAATAGTGAAAGCCTCTATTACTCTCTTCCTCTCTCTAAACTCTTTCTCTCTCTATAAATTCTATATTATTTCGTGTGTATTTGTAGAAATCATATGTTATCTAATCTCATAATCTAAAGCAAAGAACTAAAGAGAGAAAGTGGAAGGATGAACACTTTTAGAGATAGAAAGAAAGAGAGAATATTAGATTATAGAAAATGAGAAAGTAAACAACCAACACCCTCTCCAAGCTATGAAGAGGGTACTTATACATCCATATGTGGCCGACCATAGACCCTATTATGGGCTTTCCATGGACTTTGGGACATTTACCTATTTAAGGTTCCAAAAACTATCTAAGACCTACGAGCTACGTATTTTAGGAGTGACCGAGTTTTTTCTCGATTCCTAACAATCTCCTCCTAAGGGAGGTTACATCCTTTTACAAAAATCTTAAGCTTTACATTCTATGAATGTCTTTGGTCTTTGCTCGTGGTCTTGAATCTTTATTTTTCAACTTGTGATATGCGTAGCGATCTTTAGACTTTAGGCTTGAGGTTGTTTCTTTAAGCTTGACTTATATGTGTCTTTGAGCTTCTTTGAGATCATCAATCAAGCATAATCTCTTATCATCATCTTATGATCTTTTGCCATCTTGTGTATTTGTGACCTTCGGATCGACATGCTCATACTTTTCTTGATCTTGAAAGCTTGAATAACCATCTTTCTTGAAATTCTTTAACTTTAGCATTTTATCACTTCAATGAAGACGTGCGGTATCATAGTAGCAGAAATTTCTTGAAATTCTTTAACTTTAATACTTTGTCACTTCAAGAAAGACGTATAGTATCAGAGTAGCAAAAATCTTGAAACATGTACTTGAGCTTTCATAATGTCTTTACATATGTCGGTTGAGTATGAGCATGTAGCTATGAATCTTAACTTGTCTTGAACCAGCTGCGTCCACCATCAGGATTACCTGCATGAATGGGTTAGTGATAAAAAACATATATGGACGAAAGTGTCTTTGTCACTTCGTCGAATACGGTTGCAATTACCACGAATCCCCAGTAATCAGTATAAATAATGCCTGTGATCAGGTAGAATTTTAAAGAATCTCCTTGATAGGGTTTTGCAGCTTCACTAGCCGTTCTTATTACCAGAGCGTCTCAAAGCAGACAATACGGTGTGAGTGAACTAGTAAGATAAAGTCTCACCGATTAAATCAAAACTGATTTGAAAATCAATCGACGTGTCACTTGCTAAAGTGATTTTGTGACACATAGAGAGTTTTATGCATTTCAAAATTCATCAATCGTCAAGTCATAGTCTAGACTGAATTGATATCTAGTGTCACAAGTTTAATCCATATAGGATCTCACAAGTCACCTACCGCATAGCTTGTTTGATGTTAGCTCTAGAAGGATTTCCATCATCATTGTGAATACTTTAGTGTCACTCTGATGTTCTGGCAATATCAAAAGGATAATGCGTAGGACTCTTAAGATATTACTTGTTTTCACATTATATGAGCAACAAATATATTAGAATTATGTCCTAGTGAGATTTATGGATGATCTATTTTGGCTCTAGACTCGATAGTGCACTTTTAGTTTTAGTAATCGAAGACTGGAGCAGACTGCCACCTTTTTAATACCAACTAACTCGAAGTGAGAAACTCGATAGAAATGAGTGTAATCTCCATGGGAAATAAAACAAGAGTCTTTTGAGAGACCTTGAGTGGCTGGGGAGGGTTGTGCATCGCATCATTGGGTCCATGATGACTATTTTCAATACCAAACAACAGCTTAGGTGTTTCTGATAGCATATGTATTGACCCAGTTTCTGCCTAAGTGTGCGGAGGACTTCTTTCTTTTCACCCTTTATCTTAACTTTTCTTTTTCATTCTTCAACCTCTTCAATGCTTACCCAGACTTCATCACTAACACCATGTTAGGTTTGTTCCAGTGTTAGCTCTGTCTTAGTCTGCATTTTTCCCTTTTTCTCACTTTTTCTCCTTTTTGTCATACCTATGGATGTATATTCTAACTAATGGAATGTCTTTGGATAGATCCCTCTGATTTTGACTGGATCATGAGAATGAACACCTATACCAAACCACTTTATAACTCCAATTAATTAAACACATGGTCGGTCTGTTGGTATTGTTCTCAGCCTTAAAACTATTTGAAAAACATCCATCAGGGTACTTTGTTATATAAATTAAAACATTTAGTACCTCGATGGTTTTTATAACTTTCAAAATTGCTCCCCCTGCATATGTGCATCGATAACCAAAAATGTTTTGCACATACGAGGAAGAAGCTGCACTAGAGTCATTTAGATCACCTTTTACAAGTTGTATATATTTTAATCATTCTCTCCCCTTATCAAAAATGTCAAATCTTTTGATATTTTGGATATCAATTGATTCAAATATGTATGAAAATTAGTTGGGGAGAAAAATGTTCTGATTATATATAATAAGCCTTATTAGGAACATTTTAATGCTTCCCCTCAATTTTTGAGGGTATTATATGGTGTTTACGTTAATTTGAAATTTTTTGAATTTACTAAGAAATTCTTGAAAAATTCATACTCAAACACTATATATGCCTAATTTTTAGTCTAACACTACTTATTTACATATTCACAAGATTTATAATTACAAAGTTTTACCTGAAAGAGTAGGACAAAATATAACAAAGTCATATTATCCACTGAAGCAGTCTGAGGTCTTCCCCGTAATCTCTACCACCAACAAACTTTTTCAAGCTTCTTATCAACCTTCTATCCAGCAACTAACGATCAATATCCTTTATCATGATGCGAGACATTTTTTTTGTCCAAGTTAATCCATCTCCTTCTTGGCATGATACTTGTATAACCCATCTCCAAATTGTTGGCCATGTATTTGAGAGTATCGCAAAGAGATATGAGTGTACTGCCACTGAACTTGTAGAGCTAGTGTGAACACATCAGTCTGTTTCTTCCCAACTTGTATACATACATAAGCCTTGAAGGTTAGAGTATGCAGAATATGGTTTTAGATTAGTGATTCCAGCCTTGTGCGTCATTGGTCTAAAGATGTTGAGCTTCTTCTGGTAGCTTTTAACACCAAGTTGAAGGTCTTCCACTCTCTTCTGGATTACGATACATTTTGTGAACATACGTAATGTTGCAGCCAAGTACACAATGACATCATCTTTGAGGTTGAAGAGTGTGTCATGTAGATGAAGTCGTGGAAAGTCGCCTTCCATAAACTTGTATAATTGATGATCAGATCTTCAAACTTCAATCTCCTTAAGATGACCATAACCATACCATTCTTTAACTTTGACATTTATCACTATAAGAATTCTTTTAGTGGAGTAAACATCATGTTTAGACACTCTGTTGGAAGCATATCTGTAGAATCTTTGTCTTTTGGGACCTTAGTGTGAAGTGCCTAAAAGAGCGTGTTTGTTATAAGCTACTTTTACGGGACTCCACAAGTTGGGTACCATATCTTTAATTCCATGTAAGTCGTACTTGGCAGCCTTTGTCTTGGTCAACGAAGTCGTGTATGTTATGTCAGTGCTTCCTCCTTGCAATTATGCCAAGTCATTATTGAAGAAGTAATCAACTGAGATGATTCGACGATTTCCAGACATAACTAGAGGTAGTGGTTTGCTAAAGTCGAATGGATATCTATCACCTTCAGGGTTATTCCAGTCTAGTTGATCAGTCAGTGCTTTGTAACATTCTTCCATATTATAATCGAGCTCGACATAACTTCTGTAAGTGCCTTTGTGAATGTTGTAAGTCAGTCCTACCAGAATGTCTTGTGTGAGTACTCTAATATGCAAGCGGTTCATGACAAATGCGTTGAAGTCTATTGAAGTGCTCATCAAATCATCGAATATTCTTAAAGGTTTTTCTGCTTTTGCAAAGTCACTAAGCCATTTCTAAGTAGGCTTATTCTCAGCTGATTTACCTTCATTCCACTCAGGATCTGGAGTAGGAGGTCTTTCTGATTTCTTGAACCAATCCTTTGGATCAACATTGACAATGGGTGGTTGTTGATCCCAATAGAATAGATCTTTAATCCCTTAGCTTGTATAAGGTATAGTTATGCAAGATAAATTTAACACAACTATAGTAGAAACTTTGATTGTGAATATCAAAGACTATGCGGAATCTAGTCAATGATACTAGGAAGAATTACAATGAAATAGTAATGAACAAGATCAATAACAAAATAGTTTACCAAACTTTCAGCCTCAATATAAAACGAACACTCTTAATAGTGTTAGGGTTTACAAAACCTTGAAGCTATGAATAACACTTTTCTAGATATCTAAATTATATGATTTTGGTACATAGAACTCTATACCCTAAGACCTCCTTTTATACACCAAGGAGTCCTAATATGCTTACAATATTTTCCTAAGTTATCATGATCTTCTAAACAAATAACTTATACGTATCTTTTACAAAAATATCTCATACATGTCCCATAAGTAATCTTGATAAGCAATCTTCATCTTTATCCTATCTCTTGTCTTTATTCTTCTGACAGTAGAAACTCTTCTAGCAGTTGTAATCTTTTAGCAGTTGTAACCAGCATCATTAACTTTTATACCAGCAGCACTAACTGTGTACAAGCAGTAGTAACTACTTAGAATATTTTCTTACTTTATGAAAATATTCTTCTCATTTCTTTCATCAGACAATACTAAGATTACACTAGCGTACTCTACTTTTCTCGCTAACATTGTAACTTCTTACTCAAGCAGTACAACATATACAGCAAGTACTAAGTTACACTAACAGTAGGAACTTTTATACTAGCATTCTTTACTACTTAAGGTACGTATTTCTTCTAAGTCTCCTGAGTTAATTTACTTAACTTCCATCTCGCAGTAATAAAAAAATAACTAGCATAGTAACTGGTAGTACTACCTAATTCTGGCATATTTTTCACTATATCACAACATCACTAAGTAAGCTTAAGCAGGCAAGACTCTACCATTACAGCAGTAACTTCAACACCTTCAAAAAGCGGCTGTCAATCTCCAACAAGAGCCCCCCCTAAATTTGATGTCTTCATCCTTTTTAAATCATTAAGTTTCTTGATAAAAATGTTTGTATCTTCACTAGGAGGATGCTATCAAATACTCCAGGAGTCTGAGCTGTTTTCTGTCACGAGCTTACAAGAAGTTAGATAGCACATTCCATTTAAATGGTCAGACAATGACAGCTATCTTGTTGACATTTACGTAATTGTTACAGGTGTAAAAGGATACTTTTTCTCTACCAGCATAAATATATGCAGATTGCTGAAACTTCAACATAAATGACTCACTACGTGAAACACGAAACATAGCTTCCAACACTGTCACTTTTGTCCTTAGTATCTTCCTCCGCTAATGATCACTATTCTCACATGCAAGTTCAAACATCACTCTCAGATCAACCCCCATAACACTCTCTCCATAGCCCACCTCTGAGCCTTGTCTTAACCATGTTTAAGCTAACCAACCTTCCCAAGAGTGTTTTCCACACGGTCCCTTCTCTGTTAATATCCTGAAGCATCTAAATCATTGAGGAGTACCTCTTTCGAACATCATCCGCTATAGGATTTTGACAATATCCCATCTTTCCTTCTTTGATGATTTTCCGATCAACAATGATTGGAGGCTTAGTGGCTAGAGGTATAGCATCAATTGCTACCTCATCATTAAGAACTATCTCCATATACTGTTTCATCTCTGCTTCTTCTTGATCATCATCTACTTTATCTTCTACATTCTCATCTAACTTCTGCTTCTTTAAATTTTCAGATTCAAGTTCTTCTCCTACTCTTTTAGAACTTCCTTCTGTTCTTTGCTCTATTGCTTTTACTAACTCTATATACCATTGTCAACAAATCTGTGTTTACTCCTTTTCATTTCTTTGTCAAATAACTCTGAATATCCTCAAATCTTTTGGTCTTCAATCGCATTGTGCTTGTATCCAGGCATGTATTTTTACAGATAAGTAGACATTGTATTTTCTCTTTTGAGAGCACTCTTAGTTGTGGTTTTTCTTCTCTGCTCTTCTCTCTAAGTCTTGCAAAATGTGTCTTCTCCTTTTATTCATGAGCTCCACAAACAATCTTGACTTTTCACCTTTCTTCAATGGTTAACTCTTCCTGCTCTTCTGCTTGTAATCTTGCAGCTAGCTCATAATCTGCATCCATCATAGCTTGAACATTATCTCATTCAGCAATGTTTGCATCTTTTTCTCTTTGTCTTGCAAGCTTCTCTTCTTCATCCAATTCAGCATCTAATTAAGCTTAAATTTTTTGAGCAACCTCCTTATCAAACATAATCTAATCTTTCTTCTTCAAAGGTTTTTCAGGCTCAACCATTTTTACCTTGCCTTTATCTTTAGCCTGTGGAAGTTATGATGGTTGTGAAGGTGATGTTGTTGTTGTAAATTTACTTGGCTCTTGAACTACAACCCCTCTAGCCTTGGGTCTTGTAACAGCAGTTGTAGTTGTTGTAGCAGCAGTTGTAACAGCCTTGGGTTTAGCTGCTTTGATTTCTATTAAGGTCTGAGTCAGGGTCAATTCATCAATAAATGTTGTTGTAGCACTGTCAATAGCAACTTCAGCAATACTAACTTCCTTCTTAACCACATCCTGTTCTGCAAACACTTCTTCACCATCAAGAATACCTGTATCAAACATTTCTTCATTATTCCTCCCCTGAGTCTCATTAATCAATGTAACCTCTACATCAGCATCAATATTAGCTATTTTCCTCCCTTGTTTGGATGCATCCTCCTGGTCACCCAAACTTTCATCTTCAGAGGAAACAACTTGTGCAGATCTACCAATCTTGAATAATCTTTTCATCCCTGGAGGTTTTGACTTCCTTTTCCCTTCCAGCTTCTTGACTCTCTTTTTCAATTCAGTAATCTTTGCAGCTTGAGAGGTCTTTGTTTTCTCTAAGTCAAGAACTCTTTGTGATAAGCTGGTACAAAGTTCAATTAATTCATTTAGTTTCAGTCTATCCTCACCACTAAGTAGTGGATCATTAGAATGTGTAGGTACACTTGCCACATTTTCAGTATCATCAGTTATAGGTTCTGTAGGACCACTAAGTTAAGGATCCTCAGTGTCTTTCCTCTGTTTCCTTCTAGACTGTTTCTTCTGAGGTTTAGATGTTGATGGTTGAGTAGTAGTGGGTGTATGATGGGAATCAGTTGGTATCTATGAACCTTTACCTACTTGTTCTTGTGCTTGAACAATCATGGTTGGAAATAAAGATGTATCCCTACCAGAAAAGTCTTTTCCCTGCCTCTTCATGTTAGCAAAGACCTTCTTAGTGTGAGAAGGTGTAAAATAAATCTCTTTATGTTTGGACATTCCTTCAACTTATTTATCCAGGAACACTTGCACAAACCTTAGATACATTAGAAATTTAACCCCACCCTCTAAGTTCTTCACCATATTATCAAAAATATACTTGGAAAAGTTAAATTTTTAGTTTGTGGCAAGACAAATGACATTTAAGGCCATAGTGCTACTAAATTCGTTCTAAGCAGTAGTCTTAGCACCAAGGCATTGCAAAATTGTATGGATAAGAAATTTCCATTAAGGGAAAAAGAAATCTTTATAGAATGTAAGCTTTTGTGTAAGATTTTCATACCCCATGAGTGTCAGCTGTTCAATAATTGTAGCATTTGGCAGACATTTAGTACCTTCAACATTTTCTAATTGAAGATCACTTCTTATACTTGTCCCTGATGATCGCCTTCTTCTTATCCACTAGGGCTTGAATCTGCACTTCTTCATTAACAGTTTTCACCTTTGCAGTAGTCCAAAATTGCTCAATACATGAAGTATAGATTGTAGGATTAACCGTTAATGCATATTTGATAGGATGTGCGTTCAAAAAATCCACAATTTGCTCGAATCCATCACTTTTAGTGGGTTTATCTAAGAATGCGACCATGTTGTGTGAACTAGCAAACTTTAAGGCAGCCATTGATGTTAGGTTTGATGATTAACAATGAAATTGATTTAGGGTTTATGATTAGAGGGTATAACAAAGATTGAAATCGATTAAGTGATTGAAAAAAACCCTCAATCGAAGTATTTATAAAACCACCCTCAACAGCATTAACTTGAACTAGCAGTACTAAGTTAAGCCTAACAGTAGTAAGTTATGCCTGGTAGCATTAACTTAACCAGTAGTAGTAAGTTTATGCATAACAACATTAACCAACACTGGCAGTAGTAAGTTTATGCCTGGCAGCATTAACTTTGAGTCACCAGCATTAACTCCAATTTCGTTCCAAAAAGCATTTCCATCATCAATTTTGATTCTCACAAGCTCTCTTTTTGTTTTTATTCTCACTATATCTCTCAATTCTTTTTCTCACTGAATCACTCTGTCTGTTTTTATGTAATACATCTCTCTTTCTGTTTTTCATTCTCACCAATTCTCTCAATTCTTTTAGCTCACAAAGTCACTCTGTCTGTTTTTATGTCACACATCTCTCTTTCTGTTTTCATTCTCACCAATTCTCTTAATTCTTTTAGCTCACAAAGTCACTCTGTCTATTTTTGTTTCACACATCTCTCTTTCTGTTTTTAGCTCACTATTTCTCTCAATTCTCACAGTATTAATTATACCAGCAGTAGTAAGTATAACTAACAGCATTAAAATAGCAGTATTAAGTATAACTAGCAGCACTAATTATACCTAACAACAGAAACTTGAGGTTATCGGCACTAACTTAAATTTCCATCCTTAGCAGCTTTTGCATTCCATTCTAATCGTCATGTGTGTATAATCCGCTGCACATTAACACAATTAACCTCCCCTCAATCAATACATCAGAGGTTAAGCATTCTAATACTTGCAATTAGATATTGAAATCTGCTAACATCAAATGCTTTTGTGAGTAACATTTTGATCTGTATGAATCTTTATCATCTGAATAAGCTTCTTTTCATTGGAATCTCTGATAAAGTGATGCCTAGTCTCCATGTGCTTTGTCTTTGAGTAAAAAACAAGGTTCTTTACTATGCAGATAGTACTTTCATTATCAATATGAATTTTAGTCTGCATAAAGTTATATCCATAATCCAGTAATTGATTTTGGATCCAAAGCACCTGTCCACAGCAATTGGAAGCAGCTATATACTCAGCTTCAGTTGTGGAATTAGCAACTACAATCTGCTTCTTGCACTGCCATAAAATCAACCTACACCCTAGGAACTGACAACCTCCTGTTGTGGACTTCCTATCTAAGCTTGCTTTTGCATAGTCACTGTCAGTATATGCCATCAAATCAAAAGGTGAATCCTTAGGATACCAAAGGCCCAACTTAGGTTGACCTTTTAAGTATCTAAAGATCCTTTTCACAGAATAAAGATGTGAAACTTTATAATTAACTTGGAATCTTGCACAAGAACACACTGCAAACATAATATCAGGACTTGAAGAAGTTAGATACATCAATGAACCAATCATTAATCTATATAAATGTTTATCTACATCTTCACCATCTGCATCTTTGAGCAAAGCCTTTTGGGTTTCCATAGGTGTTCTTGCTGTCTTGACATCACTAAAACCAAACTTGTTTAAAATCTCATTCACGTACTTATCTTAACTAATGAAAATCCCATCTTCCTTCTTCTTCACTTGCAATCCTATGAAGAATGTGAGTTCACCCATAGAGCTCATTTAAAACTTCTTATGCATCATCTTCTCAAATTCAGTGCATAATGATTTCTTTGTAGAGCCAAAAATGATATCATCTACATACACTTTAACTAACAGAATATCACCTTTGTCCCTTCTAATAAACAAAGTCTTGTCTATCTTTCCTCTCTGAAGCCCATTGTCTAATAAGTAAGTGGACAAGGTTTCATACCAATCTCTAGGAGCTTGATGCAATCCATAAAGTGCCTTTTCTACTTTGTATACTCTGTCAGGGAATTCTGGATCTTCAAAACCAGGTGGTTGACATACATAAACTTCCTCTTCAATCTTACCATAAAGAAAAGCACTCTTAACATCCATCTGATACACCACAGGGTCTTTAAATGAGACATAGGCTAAGAATAGCCTAATTGCTTCAATTCTAGCAACAGGAGCAAAAACCTCATCATACTCAATTCCTTTCTCTTATGTGTAACCTTGTGTAACCAATATTGCTTTATTCTTAATCACAATGCCTCTTTCATCTTTCTTGTTTCTGTACACCTATTTAGTACCAATGGCCTTTTTGCCATTAGGTAAATCCACCAAGGTCCAAACTTGTTGTAACTTGAACTGCAGAAGCTCCTCTTGCATAGCTTCTATCCATCTTGGATCTTTTAATGCTTGGATTACTTTCTTGGGCTCTTCTTATGATAAAAAACATGCAATCAAGAAATTTTAAAAGTCTTTATGGTTTGTTCTTTGCTGCACTAAACTAAACATAGCTTGTTCAGTCAAACTCTTTGTCATCCTTCTGGTTTGAGGTGCTGAATATATGTCTCTGGTGATTTGTTCAACTGGATGATCCTTGTGAATTCTAGTTGTTAGAATAGGACTGACAGGGATATGTGTGTCCAAATTATTTATGTCAGCCTCTGCACCAACATCTTCATCATCATCTGAATAGACAATTTCTTCCAATTCAGGTATATTTGGATCATCATCACATCCATAGACTATATTTTCATCAACAACATTATCCTCTATGCCAACAGTATTAACAGTTGGACTAACAGTATTAATAGTGTTAGTGTTGTTAACACTAGCATCCTTTTCTTGATTAACTCTTGGCTCCTCTGTACTTGGAACCTCACTATCTTCATTCCCTGGATCTTTAGCATCCTTCTTTTCCTCCTCCCCTGATGGTTTGAATCCAGCATCAGGAGAATCCTTTGAACTAGAAGAGAATGGTGGATCTTGAATGGATAATGGTAGCAGTATGTAATCTTTGCCAGGTATTGTCTCCATTCTAGCTTTACCTGCATTATCACATGCTTTTGTACCTGTACTACCATTAGATTGATTCCCTGCAACAACTGGCTTATAGTTCATAGATTTTGTTAGTGCATCTATATCAAAAAGCCAATTTGGTCCACTTCCTGCAATATTAGGTGTATTCTCACTAAATTGAACATGCAGGTTCTCTTCTACTATCCTAGTTCTACTGTTGAATACTCTGAATGCTTTGCTATTGGTAGAGTATCCTACAAAGAACCACCCTTCATCAGTATTTCTATCAAATTTACCTAGGTGACTATGGTATTAAGGATTTATACTAGGAACACCAAATGGTCCCATGAAGCTAAGCATGTTTCTAACTAGAAAAAGTCATAAGGGGTCTTGGATGTAATTTTTGATTATTTTGAGTATTGGGTATAATCGTGGGTATTCGTTTAGGCGTAGTTAGGTTTTAGAACTTCCGGGAATGCCTAAACGCATTTTATCGTGAAACGTAAGCATTTTACGTAACCAATAAAAATAAGATGAACAAAGTTATTAATTATCCTCATAATAATCATATAACACTTGCTTGATGTAAACATTTAATTGTTTAATGCCCGTTTACATTGTATGATCATTTTCAGTCTACGCGATTTAGCTTAACGATTAAAATTAAAAGTGAACGCGTACGAGAAAAAAATAAATAGTGAAATTAAATAGTATTGTAAATGACCTGAAAATACGGAATGTTACACTGAGGCCCTTAGGAAAAGTGACCAAATGCATCAAACTTTTAATAAGAGCTACTTAGAAATGACGCATGAGTTGGATGATATGATTGAATTACCTAAGTCACAACTTAAGAAAACATATAAAGAGGATTTAGAATGTGAGATGGTTTTGGTTAAGATACCTAAGTGCATGGAATGGTTATATGATGAGCCTATAGGTGATCTAGATATGATGGAGCATAAGGTGGATAATCTAAGCCCACAAAGTACCCTACAAGTCCTCCCATCATTTGAGAAATACACACCGCCCGTGACTTACCCGGAAGAAGTAGAAGAGACTATAGGAATCCCGACAGAGGTAGAACCTTTGGACCACACGAAACTAGAGGACTTAGGCTTGAATACTTGTAGTCATGACCTCTTTCCTAGTTCTAGGGAGTTTCCTAGCGTTGATGAACCAGAGCCTCAACCTTTACCCAATCTTCCATTCTTAGATGTAAATCTAAGAGGCAAGAGAGGAACCGACCCACCCATCAACCCATATAGTCCAGGTAGTTTTAGGATGAAGGTAGTAAAACCCTTAACCATTCACACACCGCCTTCACCCTACGTGGCAGACCTCCATCAAAATGGTGTGTATCGCTACTATCACCCGCACTTGACCTTAAGTGTAGGGGAGACCTACCCTTTACGCGTTAAACAAGCGTAGAGTCAGGCTAGTGACTCAAACAAAAACAAGTGCTTGTTGGGAGGCAACCCAATCTTTTATTTCTTGCATATTAGGTGTGTCTTATGTATTTTGTGTGTCTTGTGTGTTTGTTTCAAGTCATATGATTGTATTGTCAAATCTCAGGTTTTATGCAGTATCTGGTATAAGAAATAAGTTAGAAGATTACGTACAAGAAATTTTTCATCAAAAACAAAAAGTGAATTTTCACCGAGTGTGGAGACGGCGTCATAAATTGTATGTGTAGAGTGTAAATGACATACAAGAACAAGGATTAAAACTAATATGGATGTATGGTAAAATGGAATAAATGTGTAGCCATATTATTAGAGAATAAAGGAAGAAAGATGGGAAGATGTGTGTGTGCTAGAGAGAAAACACACACATATACACTTTTACAAATGTGAGCTTCACCCCTCCATGGAAGTATGGAGGAGGTATTTATAGTCCTAGTGACACACAACTATTGTAACTAGTCATTATTAGTCCCTTTGTGTCACTCTATAAATGAACTAATGTAATTCCGTGTTTGTCACCATATTTTAAGGCTAACAATCTTCCCCCAATATGTGGACACATACGGAATTACTTACAATGTTCCTAACAAGTACAAATACAATTAAATAAAGTCTTCCAAAGCTGAAGTTGTCTTGTGAGTTCTCTTGGTCTTGAAACTTGTATTCCAGCTTGGATCTTCATTGTCTTTACTTGTTCTGGAACCATTGTAGTATGCATGAGTTTGATTAACTTCCCCCCAATTCATGCAGCATGTCTTGAAAAGCTTTCTTCATAGACTCCTTTTTGGCGAAGTTTCTAAATCAGCTTCCCCCCAAACCAACATCCCTATCTTAAGCAGATTCTAAAACTTTGTTGTAGCTTGAACAATCTTCTACTTGTCATTGACGTGCACAGCGGAAATTTGTAGAAGTCAAACCACACCAAATACTCCTGCTTCTTGTCATTAGGGCTTGGTGAATATTCGTTCGGGGGTGCATGCGAGAAATCAGCAACAATTCTTCTCACGTATGCAGAATACTTCATAAACCATACTAAGTAAAGTAGT
>BQNB010077244.1:0-30902 GCA_026074375.1 Tanacetum coccineum | reverse complement strand
AAATCTAACGATTTACATAAATCTACTTATTAAGAATGGAGGTACGATGAGAGTTAATGTTTCCACTTTACACAATCTAATAGATTTATCATTTACGACCAAATGGGGCCTGTCAAAGCATGAATTTCATTTGGGCCAATGCTTCTTGTTAAGCCCTTCATAAATTTGCCTATAATCGTCTTGTTGAGTGTTTGGTTATGAGGCCGCCGTTCTCATAACCGTTGGATGCTCCTGAGAAAATAGAATACACACAAAATTATAAACAACCATTTGAAACTTTAAGCAAGAAAAATTAAAAGAAGGCATTAAATCTCATGAAAGCAGCTAACCGGTTATGTCGAGAAACTGGCGTGAGAATGTATTCATAGACATGTTACAATCACTTGGGTTTTCTTGCTGGGAAACTACATGAATGAGAGCCATCTGTTGAATACCTATATCCGGTGATACGTCATTTTGCATTGTTGAAAAAGTGTGACGGTGATTTTTTACGTTCTCTAATACCGAAAGAAGTAGCTGGGCAGTTAGCCGACTCCGCTTACCAAAAATAAGAAATAAACAAAGACGATTAGAACAAAGAAGTTGTAACAAACTAACGATTACCATAGTGGACTGATAAAATTCGTTTTCACCTGCGTCAGTGCCATGCATTTAATTTCCCGATCCACTGCCTAAATTTTGACCTCTTGTGTTGCCTCCCACAACATTTGGCGTCAGTCGGTTATTGAATCATTCAGAACAAACAAATTCAGAATTCTTCTGAAGCGCGTGGAATTTATGTTAAAACAGATTCTTTAATTATCCGCTTTTTTCAGGGCGTTTAAGATTACGCATCAAAACAAATCTACGGACACTAAGAAATAAATATCATAACTTAAGTTATAAGAATTTATTGGAAAAAAATAACGTTTTATGCAAAAGAAAAACAATAGCTTGCCAACCTTCTTTAAATGCACGAAGCTGCAATATCATCCATGGTTACATGTATTCTCCTCATATCGCATGCAAGTAGCTTCCTGGAAATCAGTCACCGGTGAGAAGTCAACAACGATGGGCTGTCCTGCAAGATTATCCCTCATGTCACACGATGTCTGATGAATTCCTGCCCACCAATAAAAAGCAATAACATTTTATGCAAAAGAAAAAAATAGCCTAGCAACCTTAGTTCCTCTAATTTTAGATCGGAAAATACCCCCGGGATGTCGATAAATGTGATAATAGGGAACCCATAGCCGTCTGCGTATTACATCATTATTAAAGCCTTACGATAACTGTAAAGAAAGGACATAAATTGGTAAATGTATTTTCACTTTTTTTATAATAGTGCATAGTATCATTGTAAAATCTTACCCATGTGGTGGAGGCATACCAAAGTTGTGTTAAAGGTTTTCTTTGGCATTTTAACCCTTCTGATGACCCATAAACATGAATACTCGTCCATCTATTGTTCCAATACCAGTGCACCACTTCATGTGTCAACACATTCCATCTGCATTTTTTATGTGCACCACTTCCTGTGTCAACACATTCCATCTGCTCGTCTTCTATATCAGACTTTTTACCCTCAGATCCTTAACATTCTTTTGTGTGCCACTTCCTGATTCAGCACACTCCATCTGCTTGTCTTATTTAACAGACTTCTTATCCTCAGATGCTTCAACATTCTTTGATGTACCACTTCCTGATTTAACACGTTCCTTCTGCTAGCCTTCTTTAACAGATTTCTTATCCTCGACTTCTTCATTCTTTGTGTCAGCAAAGTCATTGTGTGCAGTTTCTACACCAGAACCACCTTTTTCAGAACCATATTTTTCATAATATGCCTCCATTTCGTCTTCCCACGCTGCGAAATCTTCTTTCCCACCTTCTTCATTATATCCAATTTTTTCAATACAAATATCCTCTTCATTTGCTGCTAAAACAGGACCGTGATGCCAAAACAAATATCCTCGTCATAGTTCATACTTTCTCATCTATCCTATTTTAGTGATTGTACTACTTTTTGTACATTTGAGTCATTAAAGGAGGTTTGTTTCTCGTTTAAGTTTAGTCTAGCCCTACTGCGAAAGGAACATTAAGGCGGGTTACTTACAAATCCAGGACACACTTTGCAACCCCTCTCGCTAAGCTTATAGAGATTGTCTCCAATATAAACACTCGTCCAGCGTATGACTCGTGACTCGCCGATCATAGAAAGGTCATTATTTTCATATGCATGATGTTCTCTAAAGAAGGCCTGATTAATATAACACGGTTGCTATTATGTACAGTTTAAAAAATAACAAAACAATTTTTGAATTTAGAGACTAAGTAAAGCACGTGAGTGTGCAGTGAGTTTGTAAACCAACCTGTATGAAGTCATATAAGCCAGCACTTATGTCCTGTTCAACGTGAGGAATGTTTTCCCAACCGACGCGTACTTTCAACTATAGAAAACAGTCCTTGCAATTCCATATTTAGCTGTTACTCCATTTCCTCTTCAAGCTTTCTGAATGATGGTTGTGTTTATCTTCTTCTTTCCTGCAAAGTTTACCATTGTAAATACATTAATCGCCATTGTAAATAAATAAACAAAGGGTAACTCAAATCGTAGCAGATAAACCAAGACCAGACTAATTTACACAAATGTAGATAACTGATTATATCTTACTATATATGAAGTTCCAAACAAAGGATTTCTTATTATTAATATCCACAACTTATTTCGCATGCAAACAATCACATACCTTCATTTCCAATAGTCATTTCCAATCATAGCTTAAATTTGAAATCCTATAAAGCAGTAAACAATAAGTGATCTTCAGTTATAAAATTTTCTCTTCATTCAGGCATTTAATCAAGCATTTAGTATGCATATAATATTATAACTTACATAAAGCACTATTACATGATGAATATCATGTATACACTAATTAAATATTTCGTTTAACTAAACATAAGAGTTAACTTCAAAATTAACAACAAAACAAAAAGCCTAACTTTATAATACTGAGAAAAAAGAAAATTGAAAGAAAAAAAATCTTACCAATTTATATGCTTGGTTGATTTCATTATACACAGTTGGATCGATTTTGTTTGTAGATCTATGTAGTTTTCTCTTGCCGTTATTTTTGTGTGAGATTTTTTGTTTGAGATCTGAATGGTGTGGACGGAGACACAAAATAATCAAATTGATCTATAAAAAAACACAGAAATAATCAAATCGTTGATTAGATTGGGGATTTTTTATTTTTGGGTTCGTTTGGTTAATTCAAAGATGAATGATTAGAGTTATGGGATCAATCGGTGTTTATTAATCAATTTGAACCAATAACTTTTGTTCACAGATCTAGGGATAGAGATTCATTTGCGAATATACCGATTGGCTCCGAGGTTTTGATTCTATTATGTAACTATGCCTGTGCGTACGATGTTTTTGAATCACATAAACATTGCTTATTTTCATTTTTAAGTGACGATGTTTCAGCCTAACTTTATTAAATAAACGACAAGAATATTGCCATAATCTTGTTTGCAAAATAAGTATGAGCGATTTTTTATATTTTGGTATCGTTTGTTAACTACGTTTATATTATAATATAGAATTACATTCATTTCTATGATGTTTTCTATCAGTATTATTATATGCTTTCATCGTTGACAAATAAAATATGAACAATCAGAATGTTGTGATTTTTGCCACATAGACAATAATCGTGCGATCTTGATTCAGGTCTAATAAAAGTATGAACCAACAAAGTCCGAGTCTCAGTTTCACATTTGTCTTAGATGTGATTTCTCATTTTCTTAGCAATAGTAAATGACTAATTGTAACTGCGAATAAAAGTAAAATCTTTTATATAATAAAAGAATTACATCATTTCAGAGTTTTCTATCAGATTAAATCTTATGTGAAAATAAATTGGACCAATCAGAATGTTTGATTTTGCCACATAGGCAAAATCGTGCGATCTGATTGGTCAATAAAAAGTCAAAATTGGATCAATTTGGTCAAAATTGAAAAAAATTGGTGGAGAAATTTGATGGAGAAAAAAACACATAAAAATATATGTGTTAAATTTGTGAAAACAAAAACTTAAAAAAAGGGGAGATAATTAATAAAACTTTAGTAGTTTAATTTTAAATAAATTATATGGAGTTAAAAGTGTAAATTTATAAATTTACAAGTTTTATTATAACTTTAAAAAATAAACAAATAACCCCTTAAACTTTAAACCTCTAGACTTTATATTTTAAAATACAACATACGTAAACAATTTCTTACTTCCAAACAAAGATTTAGCATTATATAATCACATCTCAAATCTGCCCGAAGAGTTTTTGGTAGATTTTTCGTTGTCGGCCTGAAATCATGTTGTACAACCGAAGCACATCGAAGGTTCACTTGACCCGACTCCGGGCTACCTAAAAGGGTTGTTTCGCTGGGATTAGTTGGCTCACAATGTCGAGTCAAAAAACAGGTAAATCAAAAGAAAAAAAATTAGTAATCATCCTCAAATTCATATACTACGTAATATATAAAAGATTTAATGAATCTATTATCTTTATATATTTCAATAATACTCTATAACATAACTTATAAAACAGAAAATATATATATATATGTAGTTTAAAAAAACATAATGTCTAAGCCCCGTGCGTGCACGGGCATTAAAACTAGTTCAAAGATGAATGATTAGAGTTATGTGATCAATCGGTGTTTATTAATCAATTTGAATCAATAAGTTTTGTTCACAGATCTAGGGATAGAGATTGATTCAAGGTGGAGAGGTTGTGTAGTTGATTAAAAAATGTAGATGTATACGGGTTTGAATTCAAAGAGGGATGATATCAAGAAGAGAAGTATGTTTTTTGTTTTCCATTAAATGCTGGCAAGATTAAATAATTCACAGCCGTTGATTATTTTTCAATTTACAGGTGTCATTTTCTCAATTTTTTGCTTCAAGATCAAAGAATCAAAAACCTTCTTTTATATAGGTTATAAATTATATAATTAATTTAATTGCTTTTATAAAAATAGTGCACAAGTATAAAAATAGTGCATAAGGTTTTATAAACCTTATATCTTTATCGTTTTAACTCCGTTTTATACGTTCTTTATGTCTACGGTTTCGTATTAAGAAAATCTATCAAAATATTACATTTATAATATTTTAGCTACTAATGAACAATATCATTTACAGATTATGTAAAATTATATAAAACTACTTTTATAAAATTAATTGTTGTAACCTCGTAAACATCATAACTCATTCATTTTAATTCCGTTTCGTTTGTTCTTTATATGTATGGAATCGTGACGAGGTAAACTATTTAAATATAATACTTACTGAATTTATAAAAATTTGTGTCAACTCAGTAAAATCAAAACAGTTTATAAAACTATTTTTATAAACTTAAATCTTGCAAAACTCGTAACCCATTCGTTTTAATTCCGTTTTTTGAGTTTCTTATATGCTTGGAATCCTCATGACATGTACTATCATTACCTGAAACAGTAAGGGTTTTTATAAAATAACTTTTATATAAACACTTTTATATATTTAATTATCGTAAACTTGTAAATGTCATAACTTCTTCGTTATAGCTCGGTTTTTCGAGTTCTTTATATGCTTACGATCCTTATGATATGTACTCCCTCTGTCCCATATTAAATGTCCACGTTTGATTTTTACAGTCTTTTTTATGCAACTTTGACTTTAAATATATTTGTTTGTGTTATATAATACTTGATGAAATTTATATCAATGAAAGATACAATTAAAACCCAATCTACTCATATATTTTGCATCAAGTATTACATAAACAAACAAAAATAATTAAGGTCAAAATTAGATAAGAAAGACTTTAAAAAGTCAAAGTGAACATTTAATATGGGACGGATGGAGTACTATTTTAGCAATATGTTTTCATAATTTTATAAAATTCAAATTTAAACAATAGGTTTAAAACAACCCCTTTATTTATATAATTTATAAATTAGTTTTTATAAATCTATTACTTGATTAATTTTGTACAAGTCCTCTACATTACTTTATACATATTTCTTACATATTTTGAGTCCTCTAAATTGTCCATAATTATTGTCTAAATATCAAGTCCTCATACTAATTTGTACATAACTTTATAATTAAAACTTTCAACAAATTAATTTATAACTAAACTTATAAATTAACCAACAATTATATAAAGTATTTTTCTTGTGTTCTATCACATTTTTAACATCATTTCATTATATAAATAAATAAATTCGAACCATAAACATACCCGTTTATATTTTGTAAATCCATAAAATAACTCTAGGTGGTGATTAACATAATAACAAGTATGTAAAACATGTAAATGAATAATTAAAGAGATTATGGTTCAAGTAAACCTTAGAGAAGTGTAGGAAAATGAAAAACACAAGATTAAACCCTAGAAATCAAACCCAATTTGAAACCCAAATTCAAAACCCTAACTAGAAAACCCTAGTTATCTTCTTGATTACAACCCTTGCAAACTAATACTCAAGCTTCCAAACCACCTTGCAACACCTTAGATATGAACCCAAATGATATGTGTATACTTGAAAAATCAAAACTATGAACACCCTAGAGTACCTAAATGAGCCGTGGGTTTATGAGTGTGAGAAGAGAGGATTTATGTGGTTTGTAAGGCTTACATGGTGCTTCTTTTTATAGTCAAAATATCTAACAAACCTCTTAACCAAAACCATGGATTAGAAGTGGTAATGGTACATTGTTGTAAGGTGCTCTCCTCCTCCCTAGGAGGAGAAGTGTCCTTGGTGTGAGAAGTAATCATGTGTGGTATTAGAAAGTGAAATTTGAATTCTTGTCTTGTTTTATTACATACATATCCGGCCCCATAGGTTTATTATCATAGAAATGATTTAATTTTTATGTATTGGGTATAAAAGTGGGTATTTGTTTGAGTATAGATAGGTATTGATGCTTTCGGGTATGCTTAAATGTATTTTATTACGAAACGTGAACGTTTTACGTAACCAATAAAAATAAAATATGAAAAGTTATAAATTATCCTCGTAATAATTATATAACACATGCTTGACGTAAACTTTTACTTGTTTGATGTCTGTTTACGTTGAATGATGATTTTTAGTTTACGCGATTTAACTAAACGGTGAAAATTAAAAGCGAACGCGTAAAAGCCTAAAAATAAATAATGGAAAGTGTTTAGTCGTAAAATGAACTGAAATAACGGGATGTTACAAAGGTGTTTTTAGAGGCGGGAGTATTGACACGATCATACATTACTATACTTTATCATTATAATTAATTACAATAGTTTATTTAGTTTTTTTTATTGCATTATCTTAAAAAGTCTAGGGCATCTTTTATTATAAATAAAGTATTCGGGTTGTAATTGAGAGGGGGTTGAATATTATGAATAAACTAGTGATTTGATATCATTATTGGGAGAGAGATTGACCTCTCGGAAGTTGATCACTTATCTTTATTTATCGTTATTGTTCTTTATATCTCCTAATCGTATCCGGTTCGTATCAATACTTTGTGAATTCATCAAAACAAATGTTACAAGGATACATGTATCAAGTACACTTGTGAAAACAGTTTTATTTGGTCAGGCTAAAAATTCATCTTCAAACAAGGTGACGTATCATGAAATTATAGTCGGCGTGCAGGAAAAGAGTTGTAATTTGTTGGGTTCAACTCATCTTCTCCGACCAATTACATTTGCAGCACTCAAAAGATTTACACGTCTTACTTGCACACGCCATTATAGGTCATACTTGGAATTGCTATTTGAGGTACTTGAACTTTCATCATGGCTATTGGCTAGTGCTACCATTTCTAGTAACACAACAAACTGCTTAACATATAACGCAGAAAAAACCATGGAAGAGCGATTCAAACTTATTTCTTGTGAAGTGAAAAATACCTATCATGAAACATGACACTCAACTGAACCCGCTTATTAATATGATAAACCAGATATGAAAGGCATCTTGGTCTAGTGGTATGTGAGTGGTCCTACAACCTAGAGGTTGCGGGTTCAAGTCTCGTTGGAGACATGTGAGATATAATTTGTGAGATGTGTAGTGTGAGTTGTAAAAAATCGCCGTTAAAAAAAATATATAAACCACAACATATTTATCTAGAAAAATTACGGGGTCAATCAAACTTGCAGACTTAAACTTGTAAACAACATATAAGTATATAAGTGTTCTATCCATTCTTCTTTATAAGGGTTTAAACCAAGAACTAAAAGAAAGCTAAATATTCAGTGATCTATGATACAATACTACTCACTTTCGTCATCACTTTCTTCAAGAGTAATATGGTTTAAATTCCGTTCAAGTGGTGGAAGTCCATCATCAGAATCATCGGATCCTTCATCCTCACTATGGTGTGCATCCTTTGACTCTGTAAAAGGAGAAGACCGGATATCAATATATGTAGTGAAACAGCAAAGATGACAACAAAAAAGTGTGTGTGTTTTTGCTAAAGGTGGTCAGGTGGTGTATCAAGCCATTCACTAAAAACTAAGTCGATCTGAAGTCTGAACTACGGTTTCTTTAACAGGTCAAATGGTCTAATGTCACCAAAAGTGTGTTTTCAACGCATGACTTTCTTAATCATACTATTCAGAGTTATTATAGTTACATAGTTAATGTAATCATATTATTAAGCGAACTAAAAAATTATGAGGTTATAAAAATCATGGACAAAAAACAGTTAAGAGGCTTATCCGACCCGACCCTGACAAAATTACCCATTTTGACCAACACTACCCCCATTTTTACCATCTTTAATTTGAATGTATGCATCCTGTAATGAACATAAAGTCAGAAGCCTCCATTTAGGGTGGCCATGAGCCGCAAATGGTAGAGGGTGCCCTTCCTCGTATTACTTTGTCGTGTAAAAACTACGAAATTTGTCTTGACAAATAGTTGATGCATTTTGTTTGACTACATGTTTAACAAAACGAATCTTGCGAAGCCAAATCAACTAATTAGCTTACTTACGACGATGATAACTGACAATAAGATGACGTTACGGGTTCCTATATAACAAACATTAGTACAGACTAGTGGGGATTCATTACGAGGATAAAAGTTGGTAAAAAAACTTGACCCTTGTGGTGGTCGTTATGTGTTCTGAGTCAATATTGTAGAGGTACAATTTCAACGAATTTACTAGTGAATGGAACGATTTGAGGTATGTTTAATCTCTCACCGGTCAAACTTTTTACCCCATTTATTTTGAGCGTAGTTATAGTGCACAAAACTTCCTCAGCATTTTATTCGTCTATTAGGAAAAACATGTTTTTTCTAATCATTTTAGATAAACTATTTATTTAAAATAAAGTTAGTAATACTTTGGGAAAAAGTTGTGTGGAAAACATTACAAATTTTTACTCATCACACGACCGGCCCATTTGCCAGCCCATTTGGACCTTGCCAAATAAAAGAGAAAGAGAAAAGTTGACTGAAGGCCAAAAATACCTTCTTCCTTTGGCAAATTCTTGGGAACTTTAGAACTCTGCTCAGATAGCCAAGAATTTTGGACTGCAATTATCTCAGCACTGTTCTCACATTTGGAATATGCCTTCAGAAGTTCCCTGCATTGGGCAAATTAACCAGCAATCAGAGTATTAGACACTGACAAATCTTGTCATAAAATAGATGCATTCGCACAATACAAACATCGCTTCACGCATATCTATCATTTTGGTTACTTGTCAAACTTTAATCGCCATTTTCAAAGCAAGTGCAAGTACAAAAATAGAGGTTTCCATCATTTAGATCATATAGAGATGTCTATTGTTGTAGTAGGATAAAGCGATCGATAAGGGTACGCACAAAAAATAATACTGATAAATGGGCACAGAAGGTACTCAACATACCTGTTGAGGGACAGGAAAGAATGACCCCACTTGAACTTGCTTAGCAGCAACTCACCATTTTCTACCTCGCCACTGTTGAAGACATGCATAAAAATATGAACTTCCATATTGCAGCAATGTTACCACTACGTACACTATTGTATAGCTTGAGCCTTATAACATTAGGTGATTGTACCAGATTGTTCATTAACAAATAACTGGCAGTCATAAACTTATTTTAAATGTTATCTGACTGGAACAATAATTGTTTACGTAATAGGTTACATATTGCGAAGCTATAATTCATTTTGGGTCACATAACAATTTGACATGGGTGCTAATTCAGGCCTTCTCATGCATTATTGAAGTATAGTTCTGCCATGGGAAAGAAGTAGCTTTTTTTCTTTCAAAATCAGTGGTGAAACAGGCACTTTTTCATGTGTGGTGCCACTCCAATAGCTTAAAAACAAATCCGCTTCAATATTACTTCTGGCGAGCGATGAAGAGATGGAATATCACTAACGGCTGAGATATAACGTTTTAGCAGAAAACATCAGATGAAATTATCTAAACCTTATCTTTTCACATGATATATCTACTGTGTGCAGGGCCTAAATCATTTTCGCTGAAAATGTGTATGCCCATACTATAACTTCTACTTTCCTATTGATATACCCTCAAATGACGTAAATATCTGTAAAATGTGTTGTGACGTATCATAAACATTTGCTTGGCAGACTTTGCTCCGTTTTACATCAAAATTTAGAGTAATTAGTTGAATTCCAAATTTTTTCTGACATCAATAATTTGAAACCTTCTTAACCCATAACCAGTGTCTTGATTTTCTTACTTTGTAAAAAGAATTTAAGGTGCTCTAAAGATTGAATTTTAATGTAATCGTACTTGGGGAGTTGGGGGATAAAGCGATTTTTTGTGGGTTCATCCTTCCAGATAGGCGTTCAATTGAAGTGATTTACAAAATTAGATTTAAAATGGTAATAACCAGTAACACTGCATGATGTCAAGTGACATGATGAGCACCACACGGTTCCACCCTTGCTTTAAATTATGAATCTTTTTATCCATTTACAATGTAATACTACTATTTACGACAACTTGAGCTTATATTTAATCATGGTAATGGATATCGTACAAAACTTAAAAAGGGATAGAGGTAGTTACCATATAATTAAACCTGCAGATAACGCCTCAACACAAGATAGCTCACAGGGTCGACCATAATTTACTGGATTTGCAGCTACCAACCATGGTACTGCATTGCAACCAATTCATTAATTCAGAAAAGAAAAAAAGAAAAAAGTGATAATGCCAAGCCTAATAGCTTGAAAAATCATCAAACACACAAAAGTATTGCTCAAAGTGTCTGGTTGTTTTCTTATTGTTTAAAGTTCTTACATAGACGAGGAGCTGGACATCGTAGCTTTGTAAAAGGAACATCATCCAATCGTGCCCATGAACAATCTACGACCGCCAAACCTTTCCTTGTTATCAGGTCTGAATCTTCCCTTGATATGCACTGCTGTCCAACAGGACTGAAACACCAAAAACTCATAATTACAAATCAATAAAGCAATTAAATGATAAACTAGTTTTAATTAACATTTTTCATTAGATTAATTGTTGTAACAATCATACATATGGAGAAAATAGTTACCTTAAAGCTACGCCTCCGAAACCATTTCCTACTCGCAATTCCTGCATAAGTGCTCAATCATCAAACGGGAGAGATATAGAAAATAACATTGTATAAAGGTATACACTTCATTAGCTCAAAGGGTTAATCTTAAATGAGAAGAGACATTAGTCAGTTAAATCGAAGGATTATGCTAGAACACTTACTTTCAAAAACCCAAACCTAGCAAGTTTGCGTCCTGTACACCTTTTAACGTCACACTGACCGAAATCCTACAGCAAAACACAGCTTAAATAAGCTATTTGACTCCGTACAAACACTCAAAAGCATAAGGTTATGGAATATCAATTTTCATTTGGGAGGTGATAAATACATTGTACATACACCATTTTGAACATGCCATATAACAAAAGTATTTAAAATTAGATAAAGAAACATACCCACATAGCTAGCTGAATTTTTGACACCAGGGGTCCCTCTTCTTCAGATTCTGCATCATTATGTAGAAAAGAAAACAGCTTATTTGATGGGCTTGTGTAAGAATTGAAAAGCCAATAAATTCAAAAAAGTTTTTACATAAACCCTGAAATAAGCTAAAATTGCTAGTACTTATTATTCTTGTATGTAAATAAAAGGATACCTGGATCAGCGGGGAGAGATTCATTTTCACTGAACACAATATATATAAAAATAAATAAGAAAAATGTTGTTAATGAAAGAATGAAAGTAGTAAAAAGGAGTAGTTGTTAGTTACCGATTAGGTTGAGGTGTACGACTAGATTGAGCTTCTGAGTGATGATGATTACTCTTCTTCTTGTTGTAACCCATTTTCTTACTTGCTTCTCTTCTCTACGATGACGGCTTGTTATCAGCAAAAAAAAAAAAAAAAAAAAAAGTAGTAAAAAAACAGACCTGAACATAGGCTGTTTGGTTTAATCAGAATTAATTCTGACCTGCCGTTGGTGTTGAGCGTTCGAGACTATTTTCGCAATGGATCGATAACTCCAATTACTATTTGTCAGGTCGTTGAGACTCATTTTATAACGAACCGATAACCTCAAAGACTATTTTCGTAAATATTTTAAATATATATATATATATTAAAGTTCAAACATTTTTTATAAAATCATACGCATGTCAGAAGAATTGCGTTATTTGGCTCGTTTTGTTCGCAATTCGACGATATTTTCAGTGACATTTTTTTCCTAATGAATCGATAGATATGCGTTTTATATTTGATAAATGAAGTTTGTTACTATATAAAAAAGTCATAAATGGGTAAAAGTTGCAAGTCGGTTTTAGCAAACTTGAGGGTGCGTTTTGTAAATATTTTAAAATTTTATATTAAACTTCAACATTTTTTTATAAAATCGTGCGCGAGTAAAAAACATTGCAATATTGGGCTCGTTTTGTTCGCAATTCGACGCTCTTTTCAGCGACGTTTTTTTTCAAATGAATCGATAGATATGCGTTCCATATTTAATAAATAAAGTTTGTTATATAAAAAAGTCGTCAATAGGTAAAAATTGGAGGTTGATTTTGTGATTCTTATAAACTTGAGGGCGAGTTGTGTAAATTTATTATTATTATTATTTTATTGGGAGTCGTAAGGTTTTTATTTTTTTAATAGTTTTTTTACTGTTCATCTAAGGAACAGTTTTCTGCTCTTTATATAATTATAATGATAATTTAAATTAGTGGTAATGTTAATAAATTGTAACAACAAGTAATGGTGCCCGCGCTTCGCCGCGTGAAGTTTTGATTTAGCGTACGATGGTTACATTGTTTTATTATGCTCTTTTCAAACTTATAGCTAGCAAATCCAACAACAAATCTCTTTCATTCACCCCAAAACCATTAATCACTATCTTACAAAACATACACAGACTAACAACAATAATATGACATCTCGTCTTAGCTTTGTTTCGTTATACGATTTGTTCCCTCGCGGCTTTTCGCCTCTAGTCGCAATTTATCAACGTGGATGCTGAGACTACGTTCCACTTTTGGGGACTCAACCTCAGGAATCTCACCATGTGCCCTATAAAAACGAAAGCCACAATTCGTTTTAACAGAATTATGAAATGTGACATACTTTAATGTTGTAGTGTTACCCACAACGACGTGTTTATAAGTCTCACGTTGGCACCTGTGGCTTGAACAGCCTCGGAAATTCACTCTCCAACCCATATGCTCATGCCACAAAGTATTAGTTGACCAACTTGTGACCCACAGTTTGACTACACATCACTCTTTCATGGCTATCTGCAACAACAAAAAAGGTTTCAAAATCAATGAAGTTAAAGACCAGTTTATAAAATGATTCCAAATTCAAAGTTAGCCCCATTTTAACCCTTACTTCAGCCCCCAAACACAGCCATTTCAGTCCCCCTAGTTCAGCACCCAAACACACCCATCTCATCCCCCGTTTCAGCACCCAATCCCACACCCATTTCTGCCCCCAAACAGACCAATTTTAACCCCCATTCCAGTCTCGAAACACACCCATTACAGTCCCAATTCAGCCCCCAAACGCACCCATTCAGTAGTATCTATGGAATTTGACAGATTCTGAATTTAACATATTGCTGATAACAAAAGATAATGTATGAAATTTAACCCAAACACTCAAAATGTAAGATTCAGGCTGCCTTTAAGTGGGGTTTAGAGAGGCGAGGTGTGGCTGCAAAAAATGGCACAGTGGCATTTTGTATCTAAATTTCTAAGTCGTTTATAATAGCCGGTGGCTGAATTTCTGTATACGCGATCGCCACTTCTTTATCTTTTTGGTGCAGAATGCAGAATGTTTGGATCTTGTACATATTTTAGATCTTGATATTTAAATTAAGCAGTTCAGAATAAGCAACTGGAAGCTCATTATTTCGCTCGAAACATATAAGGTAAGTAATCTAGACAACATATCCCCAACCAACATAATCCTAACTATCTGGGATTTCTAGTCAAAACAGGTTACGCTTATTCGCGGAAACCAAATAACTTGAGAAAAGTGTTGTAATTTTCAGTCCACTTAAAATAATCAGGTTTTACAATTTATATGATTTTCATAACACAAATAGAAACTTAAATCTAAAACTTTAGAATCACGCACCTTGTTAAGCCTTTTGCCCGAATCAACCGATTCCCAAAACCGTTAAATATGCAGCGAAGCATAGCCGTAGGAACGGGAGTTAGAACCTGCCATTGTCACAACGAAATTATTAAGACAATCAGAATAAAAAATCATCAGCAGAGCAGGCATCAACGAATGCACGAAAACATCACCAAATGCACCCTTTACAAAAAATGTTGTTGGTTTAGGCGTTTTCTAGAAATTTTTTTGAGCAAACTTATGCTTTGGCTAAGAAATTAGTACGCAGTCTAGTTTTTGCATGCACATTTCTATCATATTTGTAGCGATTTAAGGAAGTTGCTGTTAAGATTAATGAAACTTTAAGAACGGGGTATTAAAAATCTGAAACTTCAGACAGCTTTATATATAGCGTTGTAAGTATAACGCCTAAGAAATACTACAACTTGGTGATATCGAGATACCATCATCATTTCAACGCACGTTCAAGTAACTGTTCTTACTAACTCGTATATCGTCTTATATAACGTAATGTAATAACGGACTTATTTTAACTAAACAACATCAAGATGAAATTAGTTCATTTTGTAAACATAAAAAGATAATATATTGCCAATGATTCACTAGTTTTATGGTCAACCTTATTACAGTTTGATTTGGGGGCCTGTATAACTAATTAACAACCGGTTTTCTCTTATATTTTGGTATGGCTGATTCTACATTAGACCATTTTAAACACCAATTAATTTCAAAGCGGTGGAAAATTTTCTTTAGTTCAGTCATAAAGAAAAAGAGAAACGCACTTAAAAGTTTTAGGAGTATACCTCATCCACTTTCGGACTCGTATTCCTTATCATTGTGTCAAAACCGCATAGATTCCAATAGTCTCCGTCCTTTGAGTGAACTCGACAACGTTAAGTGGCTAGATTTTATCGATTATAACTTCAATTTTAGTTTCTTTTTTTGCTTGGACTCATAACCTCTGTAGGCAAAGGAGGATTCAAAACGCCTTTCCCTTTAATTGTTTTTTGATCCTTTCTTGGACGGCTTGATTTGGGCTTAAATTATTTTGGTCCCGAGTCATTTACCCTTCGGCTCAACACTGTAAATCGCCTTCTTCTTTAGAAGTCTACAACATACACAGTTGAGAAAATAAATTAGAGGGTGTTAGGGATTTAACAAACATTAAGCTAATTTATATCTTGTTCCAAATTGCTGCAAGTCAGAGTTATGTGCCAAAAACAATGTAACCTTGTTTCACTGGATATACTTGATGACCAAATTAAATCCTATAGTTTAGTAGTTTTTAGGGAAAACTTTGGTCCAGCAAACTTGGTAAAACTAATATACATTTCAAGTTTAATTCACTTCTTAAAGCGTACATTCAAACACTGGCAATGTCAATATGGGACAGAATCATTGTTTGCTACACATCACAGGCACAGTAATTGTATAGTTTCTAAATATACGTTAGAGTACATTAAAGGCAAGTGATTCCGACAAAAAATATCATGGTAATATAACGAAGTCAAACGTATTTAAACAGTGAAATAGATAAATGGGGTCTAAATATCAGTGGTTTCTTTTTAAATACCACACATTAGCTATTTATATTCGTTTAAAAGAAATAAGCATTTTAAACCAACTATAGCCGTAGGCATCACAGAGGTCACTTATATTGGTAACAAAAAATGACCCACAATCATGATTTGACTGTAAAGTGCAAAAGGAATAAGTTATGCACATGGGATGAGAAGTTTCCATTTTGTGTCCTACCAATCATCTTGCTCATTGGCGTCGGGTCCATTTACATAGGTGTGTTCATCTATTCCCCCCCCCCCTCCCCCCCCCCCCCCCAAGGAGATCTCTATTATGTAAACATCCAACAACCCATATAAGATTTTTCATCAAACACCAGAAAAAAATGCACAAACAAAATAAGAAACTTACGATACAGCCAAACAAACAAACTAAAATTATCGTGAAGACTAAAGATCAAGTCTTTTCTTATAGTTTACCGGATCTTCGCTAACTATTTGGGTTCATCATAACAATGTAGCCTACGTGCAAAAACATGAATAAGTCATTATAAAGGCATGGTTTCCACTTTGCTGTATGACAGATTTAGAAAAGGAAAAAAACCAAGGCGGATGAACGTATAAGAATATTAAGAGGGTGTTTGAGATAGCTTATCTACAACTGTCTATGATAAGCATCTTTGCTGCAGCGAAACATCACGCCTGCAAAAGGGACAACAATATATCTGAGGAACCTAAAATCAAAAGATCAATATCTTTCTCACAATGATATCGGGAATCGGGCTCGATAGTTAATCTAATATTGTATATGTTTCGGGTTTAATCCCAAGCAAAACCCTAGCCCGAGTCCTAGTTAAATATCCCACGTGTCGTAGGGATATATATAGATATTTTCCATATGAAAATATCTAATTCTCATAATATCTATTTTCTAAATCTAATTTTTTTTTTCTCTCATCTCTCTCTCTTTTCGATCCTCTCTCTCTCTAGTTTCTAGTTCTGATTCGTGTTGTGATTTTATGAAGTGAAGTATTAATCGGGAACCTACAACACCTATTTCAACATGCAAACATACTTATTTTAGCCCTCGTTCAAGCACTTAAACCCACACATTTTAGCCTCCATATCTGCACCTAAACCCACCCATTTCAGCCCACCCAAACGCACCCATTTCAATACGAATCGCACTCATTTCAGGCCTTATTTAAGCACCCAGACCTACCCATTTCAGCCCCCATATCATTTTTATTCATGTTAAAACTAAAGCGGGAATTCAACTTGTTAGGAATGATAAAAGTGACGATCTTATTAAGATAAAAGTCTTTTAATAAATAGAGAAATAATATTGTGTAATAGGTTAGGTGATAGGCTCGTGACTTAAATAAAGTCACGAGACACGACAAATAGCTAAAAGCTAAGAAACAAGAGCTCTTTGCTCATCCTTGTATTTGGGTATAAATACCCCTATCTACCTCATTAGTGAGGGGGTCTTCTCTAATAAATCTAATCTCATTTCTCTAATCCTCCTCTTCCCTCTTTCCCTTTCTACTTTCTATCTTTCTCTCTCTAGAATAAACGCACACACAACACCTAAAAACACACTCTATTGCTTATTGATCATAAATTCAAGACCTATCAAGTGGTAACAGAGTTGTAGGAGTGATTTAGTGTTGTTTAGGAGTGCTTATTCTGACAACTTATTTCGGCGGCTTATTTTGAGCTTATTCGGTCCAAATTTGCTTATTCTGATTGCTTATTTATGATTCTGTGTGCTTTTCTGATTTACGAGTGCTTATTTGGTCAAAACTGCTTATTTGAGCTTTTGAGCTGATTTTCTGCTTATTGTGCTAATTTCGATTGTGTTTTATGCAACCGAAATTGATTGCTTACGGTTTTATCATAAGAATCGTGGATACAATTAGTCGATCTTCTGCTTATTTTGTTGGGCTTATTTTTGATAAAAACTGGTTTTAAGTCAAAATCAGTAAAAGTTGTTACAAAAATCAAATTCGGTAGAAAGTTTGTCACAAAAAAGGTTTGACTGGTCAAACTCGAAATAAAGCAGTTACATAAATCAAACTCGGATCTGTAACTGATTCTATAGAGTGTTGACCAAAAGTCAAACTCAGTTTCTAAGTCAACACGCTTTCAACAGAAACAGATCTTAGATTTTACCGAGTTTGAAGACAAAGAAAAGAAAAGATCTATCGCTAAACTCGACATATTTTCAAATTCGACAGATCCAGATCCAAACTCGGATGCTGAAACTCAAAAGACAAACTCAGAATAAATCAATCTTAAAACAAGACTTAAGTTTTTTAGATCTCAGTTTTGTGTGTGTTCTCTAAATCCCTTTCATAAGATTTTATCACACTATATCATCACAGATCCAAAACAAATTTCAGAACCAAAATCAAAACCAAACTCGGAACACTCATTTTCGGAACAAAAAAAGGACTTACGCAAATCAAGATCTCAGTTCACTCAAACGAGTTACCCATCATAGATCCAACAAAATAAATCATCATATGCAAATACAGATCTAAACAGAACCATAGCCTCACAATCAACATCTCTATAGTTAGGTGAAACGTGATCTCAGATTCTTCTTGATTCCACAAAAAAGAACTTTCTTCATAGATCAATCTTTTGAAAGCAAAGCTTTTTGTGATTTACAAAGATCAAAAGAAAGATAATAACAAAAGTATAAACTGAAAATAAAATCGAAAACAAGAAATGAAAAATTCAGTGGATCTCAGATTTTTATTGGGTCGTGTTTCTGCAATAAAGATTATAGACCATACAAGATCTTGAACACGATAAGAAATTTCATCATAGATCTAATTTTCAAAAGCTTAAGTCTTGGTTTCGAGCCATAAACTGAAAACACAAGCAAAAAGAACTTGATCTCAGTTTTGGTTTTTCATATCTCTTGTGAGATTTAAAGAACAAGAAAGATCTTTTCTTCATGAAAACTCTTATCATCATAGATCGAGTTTGAAGTTTTCACTTCTTGTTAGATATACGAAAATCATAAAGAAAAACCAAGAACAATTCGTGTTCTCGTCCTCCTTTGTTTCGATTTACAAGAAAAAGAAAGATAACAAACGAAAACATCAACAAATGAAATCGAACCTACCTGTGTTTTTTTTATCTTTCGAGATAACAGAAACCAATAACAATAACAAGTAAAGGTGTTGTTAAGCTTTTGTGTGGCTGAGATATCAAAAGCAAAGAAAGGAGTTGACTGTGTATTGATAATATAAGAGGTGGAGGATTTGTGTTGATATCTAAGAGTGTGTCGTGTTTTGTGGTTGTGGATAAATTGAGAGGTGTTGTGACTGAGTGAAAAAGAAGAGGCGTGTGAAGTGTGTGTAGGGTTAGGGATTACTAGTTTTTTATAGGGTACACTTTTAGGGTTAAGTTTGATTTGGGCCTCATTTCCTTAACACTACATCAAAATTGGGTTGATATGAATTAATTTGTGCAATCATAATTGGGCCAGTTGGATTGGATACACTTGACGTATTGAGATTCATGAATATCAAATTTGGATTGAACTTAAATTTGTGGTATAAATTTTGGTTCACGGATTTTAATTGCGGGTAGATTTTTCTGAAAGTGATTAATCATTTCCTTTGAATTTTTTAGTTTGTGTTGAAATTTACTTAGGTTCATTGTGCTAAATAAAAAAAATGGAATCAAATGAGGAACAACAATTATTTGCTCAAAAAGTACAACAGCAAAACAAGACTTTGACTAGTCAGCTTGAGTTGTATAAGGAAAGGGTTCGGGTTTTGAAAAACATCAAAGGGGATAGCAATTATCTTAACGAATTTCTTGAGGCTGATCGCAAAGCAAAACATTTTAATCAACAAGCTCAGTCTCAATTTATTCGTGATCAAGATATCATTCGAGATCTAAAACAACAGCGTGATAAATTGGACTTAGCTGTTGTTGACTATAAAAGACAAAAAGAGGAATATCAAAAGACACAAACGATTTTCAATAAAACACAGCGTGACAGAGAAGAAAAATATCTTAATGACATCATTCAGTTACAAGCTAAGAACAAAGATCTTGAAAACGTTGTTTGTAAAATGGGCAAATCAACTGAAACACTTTGGTTGCTTACAAATGAACAAAAAGCTTTTCGGGATAACTTACAGAAGTAGGGTTTGGGATATAACGGTCCTTATGTTCTTTCACAAGCTTATGCCAAAATTCCTAAGTTGTATCGTGCTTATGAACTTTGTAATAAGAATGAACAACTGCATGTGTTTGATTATGAGGATACTCTTGAGGATGCTGAAAAGAGTCAATTAAAAATGAACGAGTTTCAAAAAGATGAAAAAGTTCAGGAGTTAAAGATAAAACCAATCGATTACAGAAAATTAAACAAACTTTATGACGATTTTGTTCCTCAAAAAGAACTTTCTGCTAAACAAACATATTTTCCATCATCTTTTATATCTTCTGAAAAAGTTTCTTCTGAGACAAAACCAAGCATGGCATCAATGCCTAGTGCAAATCCAATGCTTGTGGATTTGAATGAAATGGAAAATGTTTTCAAAAAATTGTTTGAGTTACTAGAAAAGAATTGTAAACGAGAAAGCATTTTCTATACGTCTAAAGAAGAACTTCGATTAATCGATGTTTGTGTAGAAGCGAAATTAATTCTTCGAGAATGGCATGTCTATTTTGAAGTCTTTCAGAATCGATTTAAAAGAGATGTAAAAGAAATGAAAGATGTTTTTGTTTCAGTGGAAAATGATCTTGATGAAACTTTTAAACAAAATAAGCTTTTAAAGGATCAACTCTTGGAAGCATCTTTAGCTGAAGATATCAAGAATCTTGTCATAACCTCTTGTATGGAAACAAGGAATAAGGATTTACATGATGAAACTGAAAGAATTTCAAAAGAGTCAAAAGATGTTTCAACTGAGAATCAAAAGGCTGATACAGTTTGTAATGATGCATTTGAAGTCACACAGGAATTGTCAAAAAGAATTGTTGAATTGGAAAAAGATTTGTCAAAATTTGAGGCAAAGAGTATTGCTTTTGAAATCGCACTTCAGCACAAGTCTCGAGAAAATAATTCTTTGAAAACATTGCAAAAAGAAAATGAGAATTTTATGGCATCATTACAAATCGAGAATGCTCATTTGAAACAGACTTATAAAGATTTGTTTGATTCGGTTCAAAGGTCAAGAGTTGAGACTAATCATTGTGATGAAGTCAAAGTTAAGGTCAATTTTGATGAAATTGAAACTAAAAACATTGAGTTGGAATATCAAGTGGTGTCATTAATTAAGGAGAATGAACACTTGAAGTTGACTTACCAAAGCTTGTTTGATTCAATCAAAAAGTCGCGGGTTCAAACAAAAACTCCAAATGTTACACAAAACGAGGCAGAAAATTTGAAGTCTCAATTGTTTAAATTTGCCGAAACTAAGTTCAATAACATCTTCGGAAAGATTGAATTTTTCAAAAGCAATTGGATATTTCTGAACTTTACAAGGAATCGGGGGAGAAACAAAATCTTTTTGAAAACAAAACAAGTATTTTTCAAATAAAGATTGATGAGCTGGAAAAGTCTTTAGCAAAACAAATAAAAGAAAATTCTGATTTGTTGATAAAAATCGATAATCTTAAGAATATTTTCGCCGATGAAGAAAAAAGGGCAACATTGGGAAAATTGAATGCTTTTGATAATGAAAGTTGTGATTTTGAATCAAAGGTTATTCATCTCGAAAAAATCATTGCTCAAAAGTCAAAAGATCTTGATGATGTCAATCTTGAATTGTCAAACAGAACAGCCAAATTTGATACGTATTTTGAAAAACTTGAAAAAACGAAAGTTGTTCTTGAACGACAATTGGCTCGTAAGGTTGATGATTCTAAAGCCGAAAAGATCAATTTTTGAAAGAAATTAATAATTTAAGGACTCAACTTGAAAATCTGAAAGGGAAGCGTGTGGAAACAAAGTTTGATAATTCTTCAATTTTAGGGAAACCACCGTTTCTTAACAATGAAAGAGATTAGCTTTTGAAACAAATTGCATCTTTGGAATCAAAATTGGCATCACAAGATATTCATTCTTGTCAAAAAGAATATCATGAGTTGAGAACTTCATATAATGCTTTAAAAGTGAAGTTTGATTCTCTTAATCGGAAAAAATGGAACATCAATGTTTCAAAATCTTCAAAACCTAAAGAAAGTGTTTCGGAAAAGGTTCACACGGGTGAATCCTCAAAACCGTTTTTAAGAAGGGTTTCTCAGTTTACAACCTATTCTTTACAAAAAGATAGGAAGTTTTCTAAGAAATCTCAAAGTTTTGAAACATTTTTTCCTCAAAAGAGTTTTAAGACAAGTACTTTAATAGGAAAGAATCAAGTTTTTGTTACTTCACATTCTTGTTTTACACCGGTAAAACAAGTGTGGAGACCAAAGCAAAGTCATTCGAAATCTTTCAAATATTCCAAATCAGAAATGCTTTCAATGCAAAACAAGAATGACTTTGCTTCGACCATCAACAAGAAAGGGCTTTTACATTGGTAAAACTAGTGGAGACCAAAGCAAAGGTCAGTTCTAAAATCTGTTCAATATTACAAAATCTAAAATCTTTCAATGCAAAACAAGAATGACTCTGCTTCGACCATCAACAAGAAAGGAAGATTTTCAAACGATGCAAAAACAAATTTTCAGAATGTTTCATCAAATGACAATAACAAATTGAAACCTTCTTCGTCAACAAGATCTAAAACTCCACATGAAACATCGAGTTTCAAAAATCAATAGAAAATCAAAAGGATTTTTAAATCTTCGTTGATTCCACGAGAGTTGTTTTTAAATGAAACACCGGTTTCAAGCTCTCGTTGGAACTCAACATCTTTACATCAAATTGACACAACTTTAAAATGGTTTTCAAAACTTGGCAAACCCGTTAGCACCGTGCTTAAATAGGTTCCAAAGGTTGTTGTCTAAATTCGATGTCAATGGCTTGTAATCATTTCAGATTGCAACCTGTGCCTCAGATAAAAGGAAAATGTACGTTTCAGTGCATTTATCCTTAACAACGAAAAGATAAATCTTTTTGGTCTTGAGCTATTCAATCAAAACATTCAAAGTTTTGTAGCTAAAGTCAATGGCTTGTAATCATTTCAGATTGCAACCCGTGGCTCAGATAAAAGGAAAATGTACGTTTCAGTGCATTTATCCTTAACAACGAAAAGAGAAATCTTTTCGGTCTTGAGCTATTCAATCAAAACATTCAAAGTTTTTTAGCTAAATTCAATGGTTTGTAATCAAATGTCAGATAACAACCCGGTTTTCAAATAAGAGAAAAGTGTACGTTTCAGTGCGCTTTATCTTCAAAAGAAGAGAAATCTTCTTTGTCCCGGGTAAATTTTTATCAAAATCTTTTCAAAAAGCGTGCTTGGGACATACGACTTCTAAGTAAATGCAAGCTTAGGACTCGTTCTTCAAATAAAGGAAAAGTGTACATTTTTGTACATTTATCCTCACAACGGGAAGCTTACAACTTCTCGGACTTGAGCTATTTCATTTAAGATATTCCAAATCTTGAGCTCAAGTAAAATGGTATACAAAAGTTTGAACACAAACCTTCAAGAGTTATTAAAAAAAAAGATTTTTCAAAATCTTTTAATTTGTGTGTTCAACACTCCCTTTTCTCATTCAATCATTTGATTTATATCTATTTTTTGAGGGGGAGTATAAAGGAAAATGTTTTGAACAAATGAATAATAATTTATTTAAAAGTAGTTGTTGTCAAGTGTGTTTATATTGATAAGCGTGCAAATGGTAAAGATTGTGTCCCTGTTACGACCTTTTTCCTAAATAATTAACTAGAATGAGGAGTAGCAAACTACTGACCATGAGACGTTTTAGATAATCAACATACTTTTGACGCAACTATTTTTTTCAAATTTTTTAGAACATTCAGAAAGGTTTCAATCATAATCATTGCAATAGGATCCGTTTTCTCCCATTGTTATTTCAAAATCCTCATATAGCTATTTTAATCCATTGATGATCAAAAATATCTATAGTAATCTATTTTTGTGGGGGAGAAAAAATTATGATAAAATGTGATCAAGAAAGATAAATCATAAGTGTGGTGGAATAACAAATGATCTAAAAGACTCAAAGTGCAATCAACTCTTTCCTCCATGTGCAAAATAATTTTGAATAAAATAATTTTGAATATCGATGCACATGCGTAGGGAGAGTATTTCTCAAAAGTGAAACTTTCAAAGTGTTAAATGTTTTGATTTATATCAAACACTTTGATTGATTTTCAAAGATGGTTTTTATGTTTGATCTTAAATACCCATCACCAACAACTCAACATGATCAAAGAGAAAGAATAAGGTAGTAAGGTTAGAGTATATCCCAGATCCATACCAAACCGGAGGGATCTACCAGAGGACATTTCCATAAGATAGGAATATAATTCCTTAGAGTATGATGGAGTTGAATGTGAATAGGGAATAGTGTCAACTAAGGCATGAGCTATCATCGGAACAATCACAACATGATGATAGTAATGACGTCTTAGTGGACATTGAAGGGGTTGAAGAATGAAAAAGAAATGATGTGCAAAAGGTGAAAAGAAAGAAGCCCTCCACAAACATTAGGCAGAAACCGGGTCAATACATAATCTATCGAATATCAACAATGATATATTAGGGTATTGAAGAAAGACATGCAAAGGACCAGTGATGCAATGCAGCAACCCTTCTCAAGCCACTCAAGAGTTCTCTCAAAAGAATCTTGTTTCATTGTCACGTGAGATTACATGCATAATCTATTGACTCCACTTGAGATTGTTATATTAAAAAGGATGGCAGTCTGCTCATCACACCTCTCGATCATAAAAAACAAAAAGCACTATTGAGTCTAGGCCAAATAGAGGATCAAATCATAATCACACATATGACACAAAAGTACACTTTATAAACATACAAAGATACAAAAAGTACAAGAGTCGCTTATATTTCTATGTGACAGTGCATGTCTTAGTGACATTGCCGGAAATTTCGAAGAGTGAAACTTAAATTAAGTATTACACCATGATTGAAAGAAATCCTACCAGTGCAAACATCAAGACAACACTGAACTTAGGTCACTAAATTGAAAATGATTGTTTTAAAATGAATCCAATTAGTTTAACTAGAAAATTGCTAAAGTGATCTATAGTTATTGTGGTTTTTCTAGAATTGTTTTCTAAAAACACAAACATTTCCTAGTTGATTCATTTAAGTGAAATGTTGAAAACTACGGTTACTTATGAGTCACAATATTGATAGTGGAAAGAATAGGTTAAAATATATGATAGTAAGTTGACTCTCATGCTTAGAAGACCGCACTTCACACATTAACTTCACTATCAAATAATCAGGCGTAACCAAGATTATCGATTATGTTTAATGTCATCAAATATAAACAAGGGGAAAAGAAGTGATCCTAGCTGAATTATCGATAGAGCGCGAACAATTAGGGGGAAGATATGAACATCCGGACTTGAAATAGACTTTGGTGTATACTACAGAGTGCCACAACTAGGGTGAAGAAAAAATGTGTACATCCGCGACTAATTGACTTTGGTGTATACAAACAACCGGAGACTTTATTGACTTGGAGTTATAGTTTCATTCTCATAAGTTGGTTGTTGAAGTATGTGCATAAACGAATGGTTGTATTCGTTTGGGTGGAAGCAGCTGAACTGAATGTAGTCATGTGGTATGAACTCGGGGGGAGGGGGGAGTCAACTCAGAAGATACAATTTAGTAACAACAACAACAACGAACCATCTCTACCTTTCAGAAGCATGAACACCGTCATATTCATACCTTCATACCTCTTACTCAAAGTTTAAAGATACACTTCTGCAACTCTGATAAATCAAAGAACTTCCTCAAATCATTAAGTTGTTGTTCAAGACAAAAGTTCTACATGAGGAAGATTGTAAGCTGTCAAGAAAGTATGAGTATGTTGGTCAGAAGCTTCAAAAGATAAATCAAGATGGATTCACAGTAAAGAATGATGATATGAAAAGATCTCAAAGGCAAAGTCAAAAAGGAAAATGGAAAGATCAAGATCAAGATCTCTAGAGCATGATTGGAACAAGAGCACTATTACACAACAAGATTCAAGACAAACAAGAATTAAAGTTTAAAGATCAAAGTCACAAGAGAGATCTCAATGATCATCCTTTAGGGGGAGATTATTACAAATAAGAAAATGATGATCATTAATGCAATCAAAGAGAGATCTCAATGATCGTCCCTTGGGGAAAGATTGTTAGGAATGATAAAAGTGACGATCTTATTGAGATAAAAGTCTTGTAATAAATAGAGAAATAATATTGTGTAATAGGTTAGGTGATAGGCTCGTGACTTAAATAAACTCACGAGACACGATAAATAGCTAAGAGTTAAGAAACAAGAGCTCATTGCTCATCCTTGTATTTGGGTATAAATACCCCTATCTACCTCATTAGTGAGGGGGTCTTCTCTAATCAATCTAATCTCATTTCTCTAATCCTCCTCCTTCTTTCTCTCTCTACTTTCTATCTTTCTCTCTCTAGAATAAACACACACACAACACCTAAACACACACTCTATTGCTTATTGATCCTAAATTCAAGACCTATCACAACTTGTTTGGGTCAATTGTTTTCTCTTAAACATTAATCATCGCCTCAAATGGAAACTATATTAGCAGCAGTAATTATCACCATGAATAGAAAAGAACACGTTATTTTCCATCTACCTTGATATGAGTGAGTCTTCTGATTTTTAGCTTTATCATAACATTATCGCCTCAAATAAACTTAAAAGTTAATTACAGCTAAGGTTTTGTTTAGAACTGAAACCAAACCTAAATAGGTTGATTTTTAGCTACAAAAATTATATGATTTAAGTTTCTCATACTTTGGTTTCTTGTTTTGTTTTTCCATACGCCCGCTGTAAACTACTATAAGAAACATGTGTTTCTAATTTTGAAAGCTTTTTGTTTGCTAATCTGGTAACTGTCATAAATTAATAGTTAATATAGAATGCATAAACCTCGATAATGAGTAACCTTCGGTGAACTCACAACAACAAAAACCGGTGAACATAAAGAAATGATGGCATCTTTGTTAAACGACCTACCCTTGTCATCCCTTAGTGGCATGCCGATTATGCTCCCTCTAAACAAAAGAATTTGAATTTCTTTAGTATGATATAAGAAACTGCGTTAGCATAAAAATTGAGCAATCCAAAAGATAAAGTCTTGTACGTGTTGCTACGTGATTGAAATTAAGAGTCTGTGTAACGGACTTTATTTGTTCCACCATTAATGTCCTGAAAACGGGTTTGTGATGAGAAAACAGTGAGTCCCAACTTTATCTATATATTTGTAAATGAGGCCTAAAATTTTCAAAAAATATATATAAATCAGTTACAATTAATCAGCATTGTAATGCAAGTCTATAAAACAAAAAGTGTAAGTAACTCGCTAACATTGAAACCAAAGCGACATCAGTTAGAGCAAAACACTCAAATTCATCATATATTGATGGGTATGCCCATTATGGGTGTTTGGGTCAGTGGTTATGCACTCCCGGGTTTGATGTCATCAATATTGATATTGGTCAAAATTTCTAACAGTCGCTATAAGAAAGAGGTATACCTAAAAAGAAGAAAAGAAAGTGATACCTTGAGTTTGATGATGAGAAATTCAACATAGTGTATGATCACATCAATCATTGAAGTCTTGCTCTACGTCGTTCTATCTCCTGGTTTTAGATCGCTGATGCTACTTTGTGTTATCTTGTATAGAGTCCGAAAATAACATATGTAGTGTTAGCTATGTCTTGTGGTAAATACAATACAAAAAAGGAAAAAAAATTAACTATTAATGATGATAGATACTTGCACCTATGTATACTTAGAGGAGTAACATTCAAGTGAAAAAAATGGGCCATTACTGTAGCAAGTATGCTTATTAAGTTCTACATATTTATTTAAAGAATATGAACCTTTGTATTTTAAAGTTTGTTTAACAAATCCTTCTACACTATATTCATAGCATTCGGTGGATGGTTTCTTGTTGTCTAATAAGTAATTTTAACCCGCGAGGCGTTGTTGCTCGAGATAAGGCAACATATACTTGTCTTTTGCGTTATGAACAACCAATTATAAGGTCTTATGTGATTTTGTTATATGGCAACCATATAAATCACAATCACACTAAACCCATTTTATTGTAAAAAAGTTCGTCAATTACAAATTACAACAAATAAAACCCCTTGTGTAATCGTTGTTGGTGATGAACACAAAACCTTAACTGTTGCATATATCATACTACACTTTTAAGTAATATGTGAATGAGAGAAAAGAACCTTCCTGATATGGAGCTCATTCATGCTTTTGAAGATGAAGTGGGGCATCAAGAAGCGGCAGCAAACCCCCAATGCAACATTCATGTCACCGCCTCCGGGGCATTATATAAGAAACTACATACGAACAACAATATATTGATGGGTATGCCCATTATGGGTGTTTGGGTCAGTGGTTATGCACTCCCAAGTTTGATTTCATCAATATTGATCCGGGTCAAAATTTCCAACAGTCGCTATAAGAAAGAGGTATACCTAAAAAAAAGAAAAGAAATTGATACCTTGAGTTTGATGCTGAGAAATTCAACATAGTGTATGATCACATCAATCATTGAAGTCTTGCTCTACGTCGTTCTATCTCCTGGTTTTAGATCATTGATGTTACTTTGTGTTATCCTGTATAGAATCCGAAAATAACATATGTAGTGTTAGCTATGTCTTGTGGTAAATACAATACAAAAAAGGAAAAAAATTTAACTATTAATGATGACAGATACTTGCGCCTATGTATACTTAGAGGAGTAACATTTAGGTGAAAAAATGGGCCATTGCTGTAGCAAGTATGCTTATTAAGTTCTACATATTTATTTAAAGAATATGAACCTTTGTATTTTAAAGTTTGTTTAACAAATCCTTCTACACTATATTCATAGCATTCGGTGGATGGTTTCTTGTTGTCTAATAAGTAATTTTAACCCGCGAGGCGTTGTTGCTCGAGATAAGGCGACATATACTTGTCTTTTGCGTTATGAACAACCAATTGTAAGGTCTTATGTGATTTTGTTATATGGCAACCATATAACTCACAATCACACTAAACCTATTTTATTGTAAAAAAGTTCGTTAATTACAAATTACAACAAATAAAACCCCTTGTGTAATCGTTGTTGCTGATGAACACAAAACCCAAACTGTTGCACATATCATACTGCACTTTTAAGTAATATGTGAAGGAGAGAAAAGAACCTTCCCGATATGGAGCTCATTCATGCTTTTGAAGATGAAGTGGGGCATCAAGCAGTGGCAGCAAACCCCCAATGCAACATTCATGTCACCACCTCTGGGGCATTATATAAGAAACTACATACGAACAACAAACACAAATCTTAGAAATGATTACCCATTATTGAATCAATCCAAATATAGCAAAACCATTAAAAAACCAAACTTTATCAACATCTATGAAATTGGAACTAAAAAAGCTAGAATTTATAAGTTTTCAGGTATCGTTGGTATTACTTTAGCCCATAGAGGTATTTATTTGAACCAATGTCCCCTAAATATCACTTCTTTCAAACACGGATGCTACTAAAAGTTTTTTTTATGGTAATAAGCTGTAACAAACACCCCTGTAATAAGCAATCTATATGTAACAAAGAAAGGTAAAACTTACATCTTTTTTTATTAAAGAAACTCGTTAGCTATCTTGTTGCTTCAGATCACTGACGCCTCAAACCACCCAGCTCCTCATGACAACCACCCATACATTCCTCTCACTCGAATTCTAACTACAAAAAACCAATCAATACCACATCATAAAATTATCTTAATTGCATAAAAAAACAATAAGAAGAAGACTTTTTTTGGGAACACCACAAATAATATTATGCAAATAAAACTAAAATTAGAAGTCGAGTTACCTCCAACTCCTCATTTTTGATACCATTCCTGTAAAAACATCAAGCTCTGTCATTATACTATATGTGTCTATGCATATCGCCGTCCTCCGCGTGTTCCTTTTCGTATCAACAATGAAAACCCTAAATCAATAAACTCAAAACCTAAAACTATAAATTAAATCAGTTATATTGAATTAAAGTTGGGGAAAACATACTAACCTCCATATTATGCAAATCCGACCTCGTTTTCAATTAGCAGCAACATAAGAACCAACGTCAATCAAGTTACCATCGTCAATCGTCTTGATAGATTTTCAATTCAGATCCAATTTGCACCATTATTTCTCTTGACAGGCTGACCCGCTGATTGTATCAATTTTTTTCCTTTTGATATGCGTTAAATTTGAGAGAGAAAACACAGATTTGTGTGTGTTTTGTGTGTAGATAAAGGCGGCACAAAAGAAGAACACGTATCCTCCACTTGTTTCTAGCTACACAAAAGAAGAACACGTATCCCTCCATTTGTTTCATTATCAAGTGAGGATGAGTAAAATATTTGGTGGTATTGTAGCTTCTGGGCAGAGGATGAATATAATATAATTGTTGAATCATTAAAATATTTGTGGTACTGTAGCTTTGTGAGTATACACTGTTCACTTTGTGAGACAATTTTTTTGGACAAACAGAATATAGTATAATATAATACACACTTCACTCTTTTAAA
>BQNB010077243.1:13281-24073 GCA_026074375.1 Tanacetum coccineum | reverse complement strand
ACTCTATAGCTAAACTTACATATCAGACAACCACGGGTTGCATTACATATAATTATATAAATTAGAAAACCTTAAAATTATCAAAATAAAATAGAAGCTTGTAAATTAATATTGGATAAAAATTAAAGTTAGTGCCTACCTCACAATTTTGGTGGTTGCAATTAGATCTTCAATCTTCGAAATAATTTCTCTTGTTTCTCTTATGGATGGAGATCTTGTTCTTAATGTAAATTTTGACACTTGGAACGGTGGGGGAAGAAGAGACTGGGAGGGCGTGTGTGTTAAGCGTCTCATGAAACCCCTAAATCGATAAAATAAAACATCAGTTTAGTCAATACACCAAAATCACAAAAAAAAGTAAAAAATTAAACACTCAAAAATGGTATAAACCTTGTACCTTTTGAACCACACATACAGATTTAGGAAATTGAGTAAATTTGTGGTTTGATGAATTTTATTGTATCACTTTGATTGGATTGGTTCTGGAGTTTTGGTGTGTGTTTTGTGTGTGTGATGAGGCACCGGAAGAGATGAAGAGATAATGGGGGCGGTGGCATGCGTTTTGTTCTGGAGTTTTACTGTTCACTCGATTAAAGAATTAATTTTTTTATAATAAAAAAATGTTACCGTTGAAGTTGTGAGGGTAAACACAACAAACGTTATTATGTATAATTTATTTATTTTGGCCGCATGAGTTTTGTTTTTTTTTTCTTTTTTTATCTCAACGAGGTTTTTAACTCGCGATCTGCTGCGGAGCGTGTGGTTTTACGTTAAGGACTAATTTTGTAAGGGAACGATAACTCAAGGAATATTTCTGTATAGTGTCGTTAAGGATTGATTTGTAACGGACCGATAACCCAAGGACTATTAGGTTTTACGTTAAGGACTAACTTTGCAACGGAACGATAACCCAAGTACTATTTCCGTACAGTGTCCTTAAGGACTAACATTGCAATGGAACGATAACCTAAATGACTATTTCCGTAATTTGTTTCTAGGAGTTGTGAAGAAAACACGCATCTCAAGGCATACTGATAAATGTTACGAGTATAAAGTAATAACAAAAATTTCTTTTTGGATTGGATGTGGATTTTTGAATGCTACTTTACCAAGTTATCACTACATATATTTTCATGCTGAGATACCATTACTAAGTTAAAAAAAATATATACCATTACTAATTTCATTATTACAATGAGGTTTTTCACCCGCACTCCGCAGTAAAGCGTGGGTTTTACGTTAAAAACTAACTTTGCAACACAACGATAACTCAAAAGCTATTTTCGTATAGTAAGTTAGTCATTAAGGACTAACTTTGCAAATGACAGATAACCCCAAGGACTATTTTTGTGAATTGTTTCTGGAGTTTTTTTTACAAAAATAGTCCTTCGGTTAGCGTTCCGTTGCAAAATTAGTCATTAAAAGGACTAAGTTTGCAACGGACCGATAACCTCAAAGACTATTTCCATATAGTACGGTTTTATAATTTTATTTTAAAAAAATATATATCAAACTTCAACCTTTTTTATAAAATTGTGTGTATATCAGCATCATTGCAACTTTGGGCTTGTTTTGTTCGCAATTCAAAGATCTTTCGAGTGACATATTTTTTTACGAATAAATCAATATATATACGTTCAATATTTGATGAATAAAGTTTGTTATATAAAAGGGTTGTAAATAAGTAAAAGTATAAGGTGATTTTAGTAATTTTTTACATAGTTTGAGGGTATGTTTTGTAAGTTTTTTTTAATACTGCTATGTTGAAAAACGTGTAAAAATCTATAATCTATAATCTATAACATGTATATATATATATAAAAGATATAAAAGAAGGTTTTTGAAATTTTGATCTCGAGGAAAAAAAAAGAGAAAACGACACCTGTATATTCAAATTTAATCAACGGCTGGTATTAAACACAAACACTGCACATTTAATTTTAAACAAAAAAACCTCACACAAACCTGTTTTGATTTTTCACCGGAAATTATTTAGATCAGTGAAGCAAAAACAACCCCACAATTTCATTGGTAAATCAAACATCAAAATTTATCATCACAATAACCGGATTCAATCTATATTTTCGCTGAAGAAAAACGTAACCATACACAAACGGTTGGATAATCAATAACCATCAATAATAAAATCAATAACAAGCATCACATAGCAAATTAGCGGGCTGGAGAAGCTTTATAATCCTAGAATCAAGTAACATAAAACGTTCAAGGAGCTTATGATGTTTCGGATAAACCCAAGCAATCCAATGGCTTGAAATGGAAACATGATTTGGTAACATTCATATTTGATTTTCCTTATATTTTAATATTTTAATTTTATAATATTTAAGTTCCAATAAGCTTATGTTTTATTCATAATGTTGTTGAGATCCACCTGAGCATGGATTATGGGCGTCAAGATGAAAACATGATTGTAACGGTAAAACCTTATATCCACATAAAAGGAAAAAAACATCGAGATATATGTTTGAAATAGAACCAACCATATTTATATCCAGTTAATTTTCATGTTTTGATAGGCTATCGTATTGTGTCCCATATATTTCACAAATATTGTGCTAGTGTAATTTCTTGAGACCCACGTGTAATTTGTATCTTTTTTTTTGGAAAACACAGTAATGGTATCTTTGATTTTTGTTTTATGATTTGTTCTTAATTTTAGAAATTTGAATTGGGTGGGTTTAGTTATTACATAGGTATGTTATCTTTTGTCACATGCGAGATACTAAAAAGAGCTATTTTGTAGTCGCTGAAATAGCATATGAGTGACATCGTCAAGTGTTTGAGTTAACCGTCTCTTTTCCTTATGAATATTTATTTTAACATGACCTAATAACCACTTATGTTAGTATAATTTTAGAGTTTTATCTGGCTGTCACGTTAAAAGTTCTTAATTAAATTTTCTTCTTCCAACATGAGGTTTTATAGCTTATGTCCAACAGCTATAAAGTCGCAGAATGAAGCTGACCCAACTTGAGCAAGAGCTTCAGCGAGCTCGGCAGCAGGTATAATGTGCGCATATCTTTTCTATTGAACTAAATCCACCTTTAAGTATATCTCATTTTTCTTATTGAAATCCATTTATATATTTCTGTAGGGGCATCTTCATTTCAAGTGTAGGTGCATAAAATAGGATGCACATCGTGTGTTTTAGTGCGCCCCGACATCGAGCAATGTTAATATCTATTTGGTAAAGTGTTATCTATGCGTTTATATTATCTTCAAGTCTACCAGATTTTGTGACCCACAATTCTAAAGGGGTATTTGGAAAACCTTATTTTAGTGCCTGATTATTCTTTTTTGATGCCCTAATATGATCATTGGGTCCTTTTATCTAATGCTCATGGCCCTGTTTTCATGTCTCTAATTTTACACTTAATAAACTTTTTAGATTAATGCTTGCAGATTTGATGTTCCGCTTTATTGACCAAGGCACATGGCCCCCGTTCGGTTGGTGTGGGATTTTCCATAATCGCACTGCTTATGTTGGTATGTTTTCAATTTCTATATAAACTTCTATTCGAGGTTGTTTGGTATTTTCTTATGAAGGCTGCTTATTTTAGGCTATTGGGGTTGTTTGGGATTTCTTACTTAAAGTGCATAATAATATTGCATGAATATCTTTTAGGTATTTTTCTAACATGACATGGGTATTTTTCTTTTTAAATCATATAAGTAACACTTATATGTGTATATTAGCGTGTTCAAAATATTGAGGATTGAGTTCGTTTGTTTTTTTTGATTTTTCCACACAGCCTTTGATTTGTTATAAGTTTGTCTGTCTTTATATGCTTTGATACTTGTCTAGAGTAAAACGAGTTGAGTGATAGTTTTAAAAGTGCTTTAATACTACATGCATAGAGGTTTACAGCTCTAATAAATTTTTAAATTTTGTAACTTATTTCTTTAATCTAATTCAATTTATGAAGTTCTAAAAATATTCAAGAATATATGTCATTGATTTTTTATTTATTGTGTGTTGTCGGTGAAACTTCCGATGGATTAAATTGTACCTTAAGTATCAATCAATCGTGAATAATATTAAGGGGTGTTTGGGTAAGCTTGATATAAGTGCTTAAGATGTTTTTTTATTATAGCTTTGTGACTAGCATAGATATCTTCTGAACCGCTATGGAATGCATTTCCGAGGCATTAAGCATATGGACCTCCTACTCGTCGTGGTTAACGTAGCGAGTAGGTATAACATCTTTCTATAGAGATAATTATGTTGTCTAACAAAACATGCACGTAGACTGAGATTAAGCTTAGTGTAAACTAATAGGCTTTTTATGCTTAAGTAACCCAAAACCACCTCACAAGTGCAAACCAGTTTCATATATGAACCTATAAATTGAATCCCTTTGGATGATATATACTTTATTTGGTACATGTGCAAATTACATGCCTAAAGCTCATGTTGATAGTTGACATATTTGCCTTGCATGATTTCCAAAATCTATGCTTTGCAAGCGTCATCAAGAGTATTACCTTTTGAAAATGAAACAAAATTCCTTAGTTTGTTTGTGTTGATTTTGTACGATAATGGTGATAGATGATAAAATGATCCAACTATAATAGTCATCTTAGTAGTTTAGATCAGGTGTTATCTTGGATTAATTCATTGTTTGTTTTTTAAAACATTCATAAAATATACTGTTGTCAGGGCTAGACTTAAGGCGAATAAGCGGGATAATGTTACATGGACAAAGTGCCAAATGCACAGTATTCAAATCTACAGTATACATGAGCATGCAGTGTCAAAGCTATAGTATTCAAAGCGGGATATGTTTATATGGACAGAAGTCAAAGCCAAGTAAATTATGAACTAACTAAGTATTTTGAATTCGTCACTTGTCCATCATAGAGGTGCTAAAAATGGTAAGTTGGTACTTGGTATCAGCCCTAATGGTCAAAATGGGAATACTATATTGTGGGTGCAGGTCAACGGTTGAGTCCTTGTTTTTGGATGACCTAACCAACGACTCTTATCATTTTTATTAATTTTGCAAAAGAGTCACACTTGTATTAAATATGATAGACATAATAGAAGGGAGTGTTTGGATAGCTTGATTCACAACTACTTAATTATCTGATTATTTTGAGTGAAATAAACTGTTTTGGATAAACCGTTTGTGATTGCTTATTCTTGCTTATTTTAAAAAGCAACAAGCAAACAAACAGTTTTAGTAAGAAAACCCGAACACTATGTAAGTAATTTTAAATCTCTGTGCACCATGTTACATGGTACAACTCACATATCACATGTTATTTATTGAATACTTCGAGTCCTGTCCATTATGTACCAAACTGACCTTTTCAAGTGTCCCACCCATTAGAATACACCTGCGTTATTGTCTTTTGTTTTGATCCATTTAGTGTTTTGTCCTTAAATTAGGATCAGAGACCGCTAAACCCAACCATATGTACAAGAACCTCGCCCCTTAATCATGTATAACACTACAAAACATACATACATATGCATAAGTCTTAGCGAAAGACATTGAACTCTCTCCAACAACTAACACGGAGGAAACATTATATTTTGATAGTTGTTTGATATTGTTTTTGGTTGTTTCAACTATTGCCTATCATTTAGATAACTTGGTGTGATTTTTTTCTTAGTACATATGATGGTTTAGGGTATATGATCCTAATTAAGGACAACTAAATGATCAACAAAAGACAATAAGCAGTGTATTCTAATGGGTGGACTCTTTGAAAAGTAAGTTGGGAACATAATGGACAGGACTGAAGTATTCAATATATAACATGTGAATGTGTGTTGTACCATGTAACATGTTGCACTAATTTAAAATTACTTACATAGTGTTCGGGTTTGCTTACTAAAACTGTTTATTTGGTTATTGCTTTTTAAAATAAGCAAGAATAAGCAATCACAAACGGTTTATCCAAAACAGTTTATTTCACTCAAAATAATCAGATAATTAAGTAGTGTGAATAAGCAATCCCAAACACTCCCTTAGATTATGTAATCATATTTAATACAATGTGACTCTTTGCAAAATTATAAAAATGATAAAGAGTGTTGGTAGGTCATCCCAAAAAGACTCAACCGTTGACCTGCACATAATAGCTACCCATTTTGACCCATTAGGCTGGTACCCAAGTACCCAACCTTCCCATTTTAGCACCTCTACTGATGGACAAGTTGACAATTCAAAATAATTAGTAGTACCATATTTTTACCTGGCTTTGACTTTTGTCCATGTAAACATATCCCGCTTTGAATACTATAGCTTTGACACTGCATGCTCATGTATACTGTAGATTTGAATGTATATTTTCATGAATGTTTAATAAAAACAATGATTAATCCAAGTTATATCAGATTAAAACTAAATCCTATTATGCTTGGATCATTTTATCATCTATCACCATTATCGTACAAAATCAACACAAACAAACTAAGGAATTTTGTTTCATTTTCAAAAGGTAATACTCTTGATGACACTTGCAAAGCATAGATTTTGGAAATCATGCAAGGCAAATATACATCTAGCCAAAATGAGTTTAGGCATGTAAATTTGCACATGTACCAAATAAGGTCTCATTTGGGCTTCAATGTATAGGTTCTTATATGAAACTGGTTTGCACTTGGAGGGTGTTTGGGTTACCTTATGCTTAAAAGCCTATTTGTTTTCATAAGCTCTAATCTAAGTCTAAGTGCATGTGCTTGTTAGCATATTTTCTCCCTAAAAAATCTATACTACTTTCAAAATAAGCTAATCCCAGGATCCTCCAAGTGCTTATTAACTAGTCAAATATAAAAAAACATCTTAAGCACTTATATCAAGCTTACCCAAACACCCCTTAATATTATTCACGATTGATTGATACTTAAGGTACAATTTAATCCATCGGAAGTTTCACCGACAACACACAATAAATAAAAAATCAATGACATATATTCTTGAATATTTTTAGAACTTCATAAATTGAATTAGATTAAAGAAATAAGTTACAAAATTTAAAAATTTATTAGAGCTGTAAAATCTATGCATGTAGTATTAAGCATTATAATCACTAAGGCGTTTACCTAGCAAGTATCAAAGCATATAAGACAGACAACTTAACAAAATCAAAGCTGTGGAAAAATCAAAAAAACAAACGAACTCAATCCTCAATATTTTGAACACGATAATATACACATATAAGTGTTAATTATATGATTTAAAAAGAAAAATACCCATGTCATGTTGAAGGACCTAAAAGATATTCATGCAATATTATTATGCACTTTAAGTAAGAAATCCCAAACAACCCCAATATCCTAAAATAAGCAACATCATAAAGAAAATACCAAACATCCTCGATATAAGAAGTTTATATAGAAATTGAAACAAACCCAACATAAGCAGTGCGATTATGAAAATCCAAAACATCCCGGACAGGGGCCATGTGCATTGGTCAATAAAAGAGAGAATCAAATTGCAAGCATTAATCTAAAAAGTTTATTAAGTGTAAAATTAGATACATGAAAACAGGCCCATGAGCATTAGATAAAAGGACCCAATGATCATATTAGGGCATCAAAAAAGAATAATCAGGCACTTATAATTAGTTGAATAAAAATGACAAAAGGTAACATGAAAATGAAGTATCGGTTACAATGGCATCAAGAGATCTGTTTTTAGTTCTGGATAAGTCATTACTCCGTTACCGCCTGTTAACATATCCGGATCTGCAAGAAACTCAAAATTAAAAATAAGTATTCCAATGCGGATGAACTCATGAATACTCTAAAAGGTTTAATCCTACCGTTCCATCAACCAGGATTTGCATAAGCTGGCCATTTGTCATTCAGATCAGCAATAGAAGTCAAAGTTTAATTTATAAGTAGATCAACTTTTAATTAAAAAATTGCAGTTGTTAAATAAGTTTTAACCTTGGCCAGGTGTCCTCAAAATCATCTATTGTTCTCCAACTATTACCAACATCTCCTGCCTATAGAGCATGATCATCTTCACCCCTGCCACAATTGAAAAGCAAAATTTAAAATAATAATAGTGGTTTCATGGAAGGGTGTTTCGAAAAATGGGAAAAATGAACTATTACCATTCACAAAGAGAATAAAAGATTTTATGTCCGGTTGAATTTAGAGCTTCACTCATTGGTGGATATCTTTGATATATGTTGTACGAAATCTCAGGTCTAATATGCGGTCAATTAGTCCCTAAAATAAGGTTTTTCAAACACCCCTTTAGAATTGTGGACTTGAAGATAATATAAACGCATAGATAACACTTTACCAAATAGATATTGACATTGCTCGATGTCGGGAGCACTAAACACACGATGTGCATCCTATTTTATGCACCTACACTTGAAATGAAGATGCCCCTACAGAAATATATAAATGGATTTCAATAAGAAAAATGAGATATACTTAAAGGTGGATTTAGTTCAATAGAAAAGATATGCGCACATTATACCTGCTGCCGAGCTCGCTGAAGCTCTTGCTCAAGTTGGGTCAGCTTCATTCTGCGACTTTATAGCTGTTGGACATAAGCCTATAAAACCACAAGTTGGAAGAGAAATAATTATGAACTTTTAAGTTGACAGCCAGATAAAACTCTAACTTATACTAACATAAGCTGGTTATTAGGTCATGTTAAAAAAATATTCATAAGGAAAAGAGCCGGTTAACTCATACAACTTACGATGTCATATATGCTATTTCAGTGACACAAAAATAGCCATCTTTTAGAACTTATGACAAAAGATAACATACCTATGTAATAACTAAACCCCCCCAATTCAAATTTCTAAAATTAAGAACAAATCATAAAACAAAAATCAAAGATACCATTACATGTTTTTACCAAAAAAAAGATACAATTACACGTGGGTCTCAAGAAATTACACAGCACAATATTTGTTGAAATAATATGGACAAATTAAGAAGCCTAAAAACATGAAAAATTAACTGGAATAAATATGGTTGGATCTATTTCAAACATATCTCCTTTTTTTTCATCTTTATGTGGATATAAGGTTTTACCATTACAATCCATGTTTTCATCTTGAACCGCATAATCCATGTAGGTGTAATCTACACAACATTATGAATAAAACATAAGAATTATTGGAAACCTTCAATATTAATGAAATTAAAATAATAAAAAAAACTAAGGAAAATCAAAATATGAATGTTACCACAATCAAGTTTCCAATTTCAGCCACTTGGTTGATTTGGTTTTCCCGAACATCAAAGATCCTTGAACGTTTAGGTACATTTATTTTGGTTTATGATTGATTCTCCAGCCGCTAATTTGCATCTGTTGATGCTCGTTATTGATTTTTATTAATGATGGTTATTGATTATCCAACCGTTTGTGTATGGTTACGGTTTTCTTCAGCGAAAATATAGATTGAATCCGGTTATTGTGATGATAAATTTTGATGTTTGATTTACCAATGAAATTGTGGGGTTGTTTTTGCTTCACTGATCTAGGGCTAGGAATAATTTCCGGTGAAAAATCAAAACAGGTTTGTGTGAGGGTTTTTTGGTTAAAATTAAATGTGCAGTGTTTGTGTTTAATACCAGCCGTTGATTAAATTTGAATATACAGGTGTTGTTTTTTCATTTTTTTGCCTCAAGATCATAATTTCAAAAGCTTATTTTATATAGGTTATAGATAAAAGATTTATTGACCAATGAAAATGTAGATTGACTACCGTCAACACGGTAACTGTTCCAACGGAAACAATAAAAGTCAAAAAATCAAAAGACTAAAATTGCACATTATGAAACTAGAAAATCCGCAAGGGTTACATATACAACGATCTATGGGCGTGTTTGGTATGAGGTAATGAAAATGAGAGAATGATTGTTGGGATGATTATTTTTGTTTAGTACATTAACATTAAAATCAAATAATGGGATGAAATCTCAATATTTAGTTTTTTCATAGGAGGCAAGTGAGGTGCCTTTCAAACTCGTTCCATCTTTGTTGTTTTTGTTTTTTGTCCTTATGCGTGTAAAATTTATTATATTGTATTTTTTTTATATTTTATGTGTTTTATTTTATTTAAATAATATAACGGTCTCACCTTGTAAAATTGATATAAAAACATAAAAAACCAAACACCAAAATAGGATATGATATTATTACTTTTATTTAATCTTATTATCACTCTTATATCGATAGTGATTCAAGAATACATACCAAAAACATCCTTAATAAATCTAACAAGTCGTTGATCTATTGGTGGGGATTGATAGTTTTATACCCAATGTATCATATTCTTTAACATTGTTACTTTAATTAATGAACTAACTTCTTATCAAGGAAAGCGAAAATTACCGCACACCCCCCAAAAGTTATGACATCATAAAAAATAGACTTACTTTTTCTGAATTACCAAAAAAGACCGAATTATGTAAAGAATCTTAACCAAAGTTCGCAGCTTATGTGTTGGCACAATTAGGGAGTTCCACATGTTACTTTTGGTAATATTATAAATATATACATTTGTTGAAGGATACGACGGCGTTTTGATTTTGGGTTGCTACAGTAACGGGCTGCTCCATTTTGGGCCAGCCCAATTGTTGTGTGTTTTTTTTTTTTTTTTTTAATTTATATGCACAAAGTAGGAGTTAAAAAAAAATATTACAAAAGTTCTGATTTATTCAGATAAAAAAAATACCCGCGGAAACATCTTCGATACCTAATAACTTTAAAATAACCGATATGGTCACAAACGTACAACCCATTATATTAAAAAAAAACCCATATAGCAAAAAAAAAAA
>BQNB010077242.1:0-30902 GCA_026074375.1 Tanacetum coccineum | reverse complement strand
TAAAGGCAACCTAAGAATGCTTGTATGAGTTGGCAGGATGACCCAATGGTTTTTAAAACCTGTTTTGACCCCTTTGGGGCTTAACCCAAACACCCTTTTAGATTTGAAAAATCTATTTTAAAGCTGTCTTTTGGTGATTTAAGCAAAAAGATTGGAACACAGATTATAACTAAGCTAAGTTAAGCAAAGATAAGCAGGTTCCAACCACAAATAAGCATTTAAATAAGAAATTCAAGATTAATCAGATTAAAAGCTATTTAAGGCAGATTCAATTGAAAACTTAAACCAAAGACAAGAAATCAAAAAGCATGCATAAATAAGCATAACATAGACATAAACAAGCAAGAATACGCATAAATAAGCATTCAATAAGCAGTACTACAGTAAAAATGCAAGAAAATGGAAAATGATGACTTACAAAAGTCTAAGCTTTTGAGAATGAATAAAACACAACCAAACCTTTATCCTAACACCTCCCATGAGGTTCTAACCCTGGCCTTCCAAAATTCACCATGCTCCAAGAGTTCTTGAACAATATTTGAGTGATTTCTTTTTGTAAAATTTTCTTAAGTTTTTAATATTTAAATGAAAATAGGTTACTTATATGATTTTATAGGAGCTTAAAACAGCTTATGGAAGACTTTTAACAATAAGAACAATAGCAATTCAAGAGTTAACTTAAAGACTTCAAAGTTGCATTAATAGTAAATCAGGTTACAAGGTTTGGAAAATTAAAAGACAATAAGTAAAAATGACTTAAAATAAGTTAAATATTAAAAACTATGTAAAAGCTTCTTGCCTCCTTCGGGCTTACAAGAACCTATTTATATATGAACTAAGAAGATTCTAGGTCTTGGGGTCTTGACCTCTTCTTTCCTGTGTTTCTTTACTGAGTGAGAACCATGGTATGTTTGTTGTGTGAGACAAGTCCATAGTCAATCCTGGCCATCCAAATTTGAGTAGTCCCCAAGTCTTGATCACAACCCTTCAATCTTTGTCTTCTTTCTTAGTCGAATAGGGTGAATGAGGATTGCCAACCTAGACATAAGCCCATGTGAGGTGTGGTTTGAGGGAGGTGTGACTTAGTTTTGGCATGTAGTTGTAGAGGGCAGAGGGGTGAAGAAGACACGAAAATGGCAAAATGGGGCCAAATTCATTTTTTGTGTTTGTATCTCTGTTTTGGGTAACAGGGGTGAAAGGTTTGGGAGTTGGCCAAGTTTGGCCCCTTAACTCATAGACGTATATTGCAGTGACAGTCCTTGTGTTGTAAAGTATTTTGGGAATTAGCAAGTAAGGTCCCTCAAGTTGTATTATGTTATTGCACCAATAGTCCTTAAACACTAACGGGGTTAATGGTTTAAGGGACTTGGGCCTAACTGCAGTTAGTGGGATTTGGGCTTAGTCTTTGTTTTAGGCCGTGTGTATTATAAAAAGGGGACTTGGGCTTTTTTATAAGGCTTAAGTCTTATAAAGTCATCATAATGTTTAAATGGGCTGACCTGGACTACTAAATGGATACGGGTTGGCCCATTTAATATTTCTTCGATATCGGCTCCGCCTTTGACTTTGACTTTTTCGGGGTTGACTTTTTGTTGACTTTGATTTTTTTGACTTCTCACGGTCTCTTCCATTCCGTGCTCGGTTTTTGTCCATTTTGGCTTCGATTTTGTCCTTTTCTTGATTATCCGTTACCTGCACAATATAAGTGAAAACATACAAATACAATGTATTTTTGGTACGTTTTTGGTCATTTAAGTCCGTTTTTAGTGGTCAAAGGTATGTGTAATTAAACACATACCAAAATCCCCCATACTAAGATATTGTCGTGTCCTCACGCAATGCTATAAGTAAACACTTAAGAAAACTAAGAATCTCGATCCCCCTCGACTAATTACCTCGAAAAGTAGCTAAGTGTTCATCGAGGGGAATTAAAGAATCAATAGCTTCGAAAAGCCCCGTTTTTACCATTCTTAAAGATATACACTTATTCCTACTAATATTTTTGTATTTTTCCCATTTTCTCATTTTTTTAGCAACTAACTTATTTGACTTTCGTTATTTTCATAACCGTTAGGGATCATAGAACAAGATGCATTTCGATCCGAAAATGCCCCAAAAAGGATAAATTCATCGTCCCCGACTTTTCACTCGTCCCAAACCAAGCTTAAAACGAAATCACCGTTAAATATCAGTTAAGATGCTAACACTACTCATATTTGCAACTTGTGAACTTTTCACTCCCGACAATTATTATATCTTAGGTGAATGTGCCATTTTGAATTTCAACCATGGATCAACGTTTTGCAAAATTCTATGTTTCACGTTCCACCCGAGAATAATGAGTTTGAAGGCGAGATCATCCCATGTAGCGACTTTCGTCTCGGCACATCCCAACCTTGCGGCTAAGTGACCAGGCTTTTGACACCCCACAGAGACTAGTATCGGGACTCACGGACCTTGTGACTCACGGGAACTTAAGCGATTCAAAAACCCTTAGGTATTCTATATACATAGCTTATTTAAAAAACTTAAAATGAAATAGTCAAAGTTCAAAAGCATATTTAAATTTAACAAAAAGAGATCTTACATTTATTAATTCATACTTAATATTAAACATAACATTGATACAATTGTAACCCTCGACCTTTTAGAAGGCTGCAACATCGGTTGTGAGCCGGCAAGATGCAGCAAACTTTTATCAGTCTCGGATTTTTATCTAACTATTGCTTTCCTTAGAAGGCGCAAACATCGGTGTGAGCCGGCAAGAACAACCAAACTTTTATCAACCCCACAGTTTATATTTTATTACTTTATCATTTATTTTATTTTTCAGCATATATATATAGTATATATAGTATATATATATATAGTAATATATATAATATATAATATATAATATTCTTATTTTTTTACTTAGAGAATACTTTCTTATTGAAAAATTTAAGTATACATTTGACTAAGACTAAAAGTTTTTGCTAATATACTACATAAAATATTGTTGATTTAAGTTTAATCTCTAAAAATAGCAACGTATTAATTAGTTCGATTAGGAGCTTTAGTGGGAGAAAAAGCCACAAATTACATGCATGAGCTCTTAAGATTTCCAAAATCCTTGTTTAGCATCCAACTCCTCCTACTTTAAACTTTAATCATTTTTTCCGTTCTACGCGAAGATCCTCGTAATGCTTAGCCTAAAAGTTAAGGAACAAGCTAGAGCTCAACACGCCGCTCGAGTCAAAAATTTATTTTTATTTACCCAGTCAGGAAATTCAAAATTGTGACAAACACTTATTTTATTTTTGAGAAATTTTAAAATATTTTCCATTTTTTTTGAAATTTTGGTGGTAAACAAAAAAAAAAAACGGGATACGTGAAAAACAAAACGACTGCAGCACAATCAAATCGATAGATCCTACCATACTAGAATTAAACATTGTCCTCAATGTTTTAAGAAGGGTCTCCTTACTAAATCCTGAACCGTTTTATTAGTATGTTTAAAAGAAAAGACGTTAGTCCGATTTAGATTAGGAAATTGATTTCCCAAATGATAAAGCTGAGATTTGAAGCACTCTTGTGATCGAAGGACAAAACCGCAGAGCACGAAGGCCTTCAAAAAATCCTAGACATTCCTGACCAATCATACACCACAAGTAAACGAGAATGAGAAAGAGGCCCCCCACACCTTCGCACCACAAAAAACCCACAGTATTCCATTACACATAATTATTATGAGGATAAGCATGGGTTGCCTCCCACAAAAGCGCTTGTTTAGGGTCACTAAGCGGACCCAATCCCCCCCGAATTCGATTTGTCCTTTGGACGGTTTTAGAGATCCGAGGAACACCAATTATGGTACGTCCCCTTTAAAGTATGCTTAATTCAATGACCGTTCACCTTGAAATTTGGCCCAAAGTTTTGAGATAACTCAACGGTGCCATATGGAAAGACATGGGCAATGGTGAACGGTCCGGACCAACGGGATTTTAACTTACCCGAGAACATCTTCAATCGAGAGTTAAAGAGGAGGACTTGATCATCGACGTTGAAAACGTGGTTTTTGATCTTTGAGTCATGATCCTCTTTGTTTTCTCTTTATAGATCAAAGAGTCTCATAGGCATACCACGAAGTTCATTTGTTCATTGAGTTGAACTTTTTGTGATTGCCCGGCGTCTCACTCAAGGTCAAGTTTGCATGCTTTAAGACCCAATAGGCTTTGTGCTCGAGCTCGATCGGTAGATGACATGCCTTCCCGTACACGAGCTTGTATGGGGTACACCTCGATGGGTGTTTTGGATGGAGAGGTGTGACGGGGTCAGAGGTCCCAGATGGGGGGTGTTGGGCAACATCTAGTTAATCCGAAAGTATCCGACCTGATGGGGCCGGCGCTGTTCTCTCTGGTCGTCGTGTCGAGCGGGGTTTTCTCCTGCGTTGGGGGGGTTCAGCGGGTCTAACTTCGGGGATTCTTGTTTGGGCAGGTGAGCTGTCACTGGGGTAAGATAAGGAGATAATATAGGAGAGGAATTTAAGTGTTCATATACATTAGTCCTTCACAAGAATTTGTTTCAAACATTCCAATGAGCCTTTGAGCTGTGGAGCAGTCCATCAAGTCTTGACCGCGAGTAGTACATATCCGGAGTGCATGGTAGATACACAATCTAATAGGACGGTCGATAGTAATCGCGACTCGGCGTAGATGTCGTTAGATCACAGACGCTTATATCTGACTAAGCGAGTTCTCTTTTTCTCTGATAAGGAGAGAGCTACCTGTCTGGTGGATGGAGGTAATAGGTCATTCACTACAATCGGGTGGGTCTCTCCTTGTATCTATCTTAGGGGACGAATATAATGGATGATCTCACTATCAGCAGTAGATACAATCTCTATCTCTATCTATACTATCTCATATTGAATTGATTGTGGGGTAATGTATACACATGAGGGATTTATAATTTTTGTTATTATATTGGTTATAATTGGTTAGTAGGGGATTGAAGTGGGGTGTTAGAGGGGTGAGTGTTTTTTTATTGTGTTAATGTAGATTTGTGATTTTTAAGAGGGGTATATAGGAGGTTATTGTTTATATAATATGTGTATATATAGTGTGTTTGAGAGGGATTGGTTTTGAAAGGGGGAAAGGTAAGGATTGTTGAAATGGTAGTGGAATGGTTTGGGGGGGGTGGGGTAGATTGTAGGGGGGGAATTTGGGATGGGTTAGGTTGTGGGGGGGGGGGGGTTTGGTTATAGGTGGGGGGGGGATTTGTGGGGGGGGGTAATGAGAGTTTTAGGAAAATTGTTTTTTGGGTTGAGGTGTGGGAATGAGGTTGTAAATATTTATTAAGGGGGGTGATTAAATATTGTAATATTATTGTAAATAAAAATTAAAAAAAAAAAAAAAAAAAAAAAAAAAAAAAATTAAAAAAAAAAAAAAAAAAAAAAAAAATAAAAAATAAAAAAAAAATATAAAAAAAACTCCAAAAAAAAATTAGGAAAAAAAACGGGGGGGGGGGGTAAAAATAAAAAAAAAAAAAAATCTCCCGAAAAAAAATATCCCACCTATGATAACACGAGGGGCACCGAATCGGGCGAAGTGAGATTTAAGAAATTGGCAAACAACTCGGGCGTCGTTGGTGGGGAGCGCTTTCGCTTCAACCTATTTTGACAAATAGTCGACAGCCATGAGTATATATTTGTTCCCTCGTAAAGACGAGAACGGCCCCATGAAATCGATGCCCCACACGTCAAAGATTTTGCAAACTTGGATGGAATTTTAAGGCACTTCATCACGTTGCAAAATTTTTCCTTGACGCTGACAAGCGTCACATCAGGTGACCAAGTCATGGGCATCTTGGTCAATCGTGGGCCAATAAAATTCTGAGTCAAAAACCTTTTTGGCAGTGTAGTTGGCACCGTAATGTCCCCCGGTGGGTCCACTATGGCAAGCTGTGAGATTCAACGCTTCTTGGCCTGCAACACACGCCGGATCATGTGATACCGCACATTTTTTAAACAAATAGGGGTCGTCCCAAAGTAGTGTTTACATCCTAGAAAAACTTGTTTCTTATTTGTAGGGACACATCCCTTTAACAATGAAATCCCCGCGTGGTAATTGCAAATCAGCACACCACGGGGTACTTGATCACCACGAAAGTCACCATATTAAGTGTCTCGAGAGGAACCGTATTTCATTATCCTCCTTAGGGTCGACACATTTTCAAAAAGGATTTCTAATCGGAATAGATGATCGCCGCGAGTTTCTCGGCTCCTTGTTGGTCATTTACAATTAAAATTGAACTCTGAGGAGAGAACCCACCGAAGCAATTCGCCTTGTAATCTTTTTTAGGCAAGAGAAATTTAGTTCGGAGGATCCGTATATACTATGCTTTTGTTTAAGATGAGGTAAGATCAGAATTTTTCGAAGGCGTACACCACGGCTAACATTTCTTTCTCTGTCATGGTGTAATGCGATTCCGCCTCATTCATTGTTTTACTAGCATATGTATAGTCCCCAAAAGTGCTTTTATTCTCTGACGTTGCCCTAAGACAGAACCTATGGCAAAATTACTTGCATTCGCACATAAATCAAATTGTAAGTCCCAGTCGGGGCAATCAAGTAGAGGAGATTTGTAAGTTTTATTCTTTAAAAAGTTTGAGGTGCTGACAAAAAGCTTGAAAAACAATCATCAGAAGATGAACTAGTATTTTCCTCAAGAAGATGAGTCATTGGTCGGGAGATTTTTGAAAAAATCCTTAATGAAACGTCGGTAGAATCCGCATGACCGATAAAACTCCGACATCCCTTGACGTGGTGTGTAAGAGATAACGTAGCAATCACATCGCCTTTGGCTTATCAACCTCAACCTATTTTTTGAGTGACTCTTATGGCCAAGGACAATGCCCTTCCTTTACCATAATATGACTCCTTTTCCCCTATTAAAGACAAGATAGGTGTCTCCTACCTTGAAGCATCTTGTCTACACTAGAGAGCAATTCCGAATGAATTCCCAAAGACCGATAAGGTGTCCAGAAGACATCCATCATTTTTTCGATCATATCATGAAAGATAGCCATCATACACCTTTGGAACGTGCCCGGTCATTGCATAAGCCGAAAGGCATGCGACGGTAGGCGAACGTTCCATAAATGTTGTCTTTTCTTGATCATGAGGGTCGATGGGAATGTGTTGAAAAGTAACCCGAGAAACCATCGAGAAAACAATAGTACTCATTTCCCGCTAATCTCTCGAGCATTTGATCCATAAACGGTAGTGGAAAGTGGTCAGTTAACGGTAGCTTCATTTTACCTTCGTAGTCAATGCATACACGCCAACCATAACCAATCGAGAGTAGGAAATAACACGTTTCATCATTTTCCAACAACGGAAAAACAACCTTTTTCGGTACCAATGGTACGTGGCTTACCCAATGACTATCCCGAGAATCGGGGGGTTTAAAAAAAATTTATCAAAATCTACGGCAAGAAGTTTTTCAACCTCCTTTTTGATGACCATTATGGATTTTTGGGAATTCACCCGTCTTTGGTGTTGAACCGCCGGTTTGTATTCCTCTTCTATAAGAATCTTTTGAGTAAAAATTACAGGTTAATACCCTTAATGTCGGAGAGTTTCTAAGCGATGGCTTACTTGTGTGACTTCAAAACCTTTATGAGAGCGGCTTTTTCCTCGACACTCAAGTCTTTAGCAATTATGACGGGCAACTTGTCGTCACCTTCCAAAAATGCGTATTCGAGATGAGGAGGTAAGTCCTTGAGTTCGACCTCGGGAGGTTCATCAATTGATGATTCATCAGTTTTAGCTTTACAAACTTTGAGTTCTTTTTGAATTTTTGGGCATAAAATAATTTCCTGAGTGGGAGGGGGTAATGATGGATCATCATTGAGAAATGATTCAAGAAGAAGAATGTTTCCCCTACCGGTCATAATAATAGTCATAAACTTCCGAGTGAAGTTGGATCATTTCAGACGAGGAAAGCATGACTTCCACGAGAAGAAAATCACTATCCCCGAGATAGAGTGAAGTCAAGAAGAGGATATAACGATCGGGTCATAATAAGGAGTGGGATTGCCACTCGTGATCACATCGGAGAAACCGAAGAACTTTCTTAGAAATAACTCTCACAAGCCCTTCATGACGTCGATTCGGTTAACCGAATTATCATCATAATTAGAGGAGTATCTCGAAGTTTGATCAAGATTGAATGTTACGGCTTCTTTTCCAACACGAAGAGTTAATTCTCCTTCGTAAACATCAATCAAAGCACGTCCGGTCTTTAAGAAGGATCTCCTGAGAATTAGGGGAACTCGGGGATCCATCAAAGTCTACAACTACAAAGTCGGCCGAGAATTGGAACTTTCCTACTCTACTGTCGACATCTTCGGCGTACCGTCGATTGGGTATCGAACGGTCAGCAAGTTTAAGAGTCCATACATGTAGGAGTGAGCTCCGAACAATGAAAGCTTTTTCCACACGGATAATGGCAAAGATTATGCAAGCATCAAAATCGGCCAAGGCTAAGCACTCATCCATTCCGGGAAAATCACACGGTATGAGAAATTTTGCCGGGGTCTCCAAGTTTTTTGGGTAACTTTGAGGAGAAGCCCGCCTAGTAATGCTCCATTTCAACGGAGTTCTAGCCATTTCACTTAATTTTTCTTTGTTTCTAATCAAACTCTTAAGTGTCGAAGCAAATTTAGGCATGAGAATTAAAGCACTGTCGAAGCTAATTTCGGAAATGCAAAATCCTTGAAAGTTCGTAAAAATGTCTCAAATTTGATATGTACTTTTTCGCCACACTTTGGTCATTAAGTCTAGACGAATTAATGGAATTGACGGTTTTGGGTTAGGCATCAGAGCACTAACGGGAGCAACAACGGGCTCAGAATTTGGTACATGAGGTTGAACTTGGACAACCAGAAGGTAGGGGACTCTTTTGGTCCTTTCGTTATTATAGGAGGCACAGTGTTCCCTTTGTCCCTCGTTTCACGTTCCACTGCTTTAGGAGGAGGAAGAAGAAGTAGGAATCGTGGGTCCCTTGATAATCAACACCGCTTCGGGTGTAAAGCCCTTCAAAACTACCTTCGGTTAATAATGGTATTACTAGAGAGTGTCCCTGAACCTAAGTAGAAGCGGTATTGGAATTTCACGTAATTTGGAAGGCAATGTCCGTTAAATTGGTCCCATTTGATTTTTGCAAGTTTGATTTGATTTTGCATATTTCTCATCACTGAATCATTAGCTTTGACATAGTTTTGAAAATCATCCTTGGACACACCTTGTGTTTGCGAAGCCGGAGCTTGGTAAGGTGGAGCTTGGGGAACCGGGGTTGATTTAATCGGGGGTCGATAAATTTGGCCATGGTTGTAATTATTCCCCCTGTTTTGGTTATTTCCTTGGTTTTGTTGAACGGGAGGAAAACCGGATGGTCGAATTTGATTAGCAATCGGGGCTCGGTAACCGGTATTTCCTTGATTGAAATTAGCGCAGCGGTTTGGGAAACATACTCTTGAATATTGTCACGATAAACGTTGCCATCGTGGCGGGACAATTTTCGGTAAGAATTAGCACCCACCGCAAGGTTTAAATACTTTCCTCGACTGCTTTGACGGGAGCGGGAGTTTGGGATTGGTTTTTCTTATCGAGAAGTAAAGCTTTCACCATATCTTTAAGTTTGGCAACATCGGGAGAAATACCGGGGTAGAAGAGCTCGAACTCACTTTGGAAACAACCGGGTTGTATACGTAACTTATGAACTTTGGATTTTCTCTCGATGATTCCATAGCATCACGGGGCAATTTATCCAAAAAGTTACACCCCGGCGTAATTCAACGAATCTGATCATTACGAGTTTAAAGCATTATAGAAAGTATCAAGTTGAATATAATTCTTGAAAATCCATGATGTTGGGCATACCCAAAAGACATTGAATCGGTCCCATGCCTTGTAACAAGTTTTCATTCAAATCGTTGTTGAAATCTCATGATTTCATTTCCAGAAGATTTTTGTTTTAGAAGGAGGAAGAATTTGTTGAAGAATTTCGCAACATGAATCATCCCACGAAGAGAATCGAATCGAGGGGTTCTTTTCAAGCCAAATCCGGGTGGAGCACCCTCGAGGAAAATGGAAAAGGCATAAGCTTAACCGACGTACTCGGACGTTCGAGAACTTTCATCGGAGAAGTGATATTGTTTGAAATAACGGAAGTCAGCTAGAGGGTCTTCTTGTCCATGACGCGAAAAATTGTATTGTTTTGAACGAGGGTAAGCAAACCATGCTTAAGGCTTCAAAGTTGTCCGCGGTGATCTCGGAACAACGATGGCAATCCTCTAACCTCGTGAGGTGAGCTCGAGCATTTTGAGCCATAGTACGATTATCGCCCTCTTAACTACAGGAGGGCTTGATTTCAAATTTGGTTCCACAAGATGGAATGGTTCCAACAAAAGTCGGTTTGACTTGTTGTTGTTGACTGTAGAATTACGAGCTTGAGAACGAGTGCGCAATCACTAAAATAAAAAAGAAAAATTATACTAATTTTTTTTTCTCTATTTATATATATATATATATATAATATATTTTGGGTTTCATAATGTATTCACAAAATTTTTTTAATAACGGACAATGAGATAGACACTTTAAAACCTAATAATCAACTCACATCTCGAACTCTTCGAAAGAGAAAAAACGCTACAAAGGAGCGGAGGAGTAGGAAAGCGCGAAGCTATTAAAAACCTTCTCCTTATAGGGTCGTATTTTCCTAGGGAACAATCCCCTTAAATACCCCTCTTTATAGTTTGTTTAACTTCGAAGGTGAGCCGACCACGCGATAGACACAATAGTAAGTTTTATGATCTTTGGTTCGGGAACTTATTAATGATAATACTTCAGTTGAAAGTATTATATTAACGGTGAATTTTTATTTCTTTTAATGGACAATGTTTTTAAATTTTTTGATTTATATATATAAACTATAGTATACTATATTTAAATCTATATATACTAAAAAAAAGAAAAATCTTTTTGTAAATATGTTTTTTTATAAAAAATAACAAAATAACTTCACATAGAAGATATTCAAACACAATTGTCAAACGACTCAACAAATCGTAAGCAATCCTCCCCTGCAACGACGCCAAAAACTGATTACGATAATTAATATATAGTATATATATATATATATATATATATATATATATATATATATAAAGATATATATATATATATATATATATATATATATATATATATATATATATAATAGTAGATATATATAATATAATATAACTAAAATAAAAATGGCCAATAGTAGATTATAGAGAGTATCCCGTTTGATATAAAAATTGCTTGAGGACAAACAATATTTTATCTCCCGGATGTCGTATCCCGACGAGAGATGAATTTGAAATCCACGAAAGCGTTTTGTTTGATGCTTGAATATCGAATATTTTTGTTTTTGGTTCTAAACTAAAAATTTAATTAAACTATTTAAAAAACTAGATAGCAAAAATAGCGATTAATATAAACGAAGAACGGATATAGTATAAAAGATATGCTTGCTAATGTATTGACTAGATCTTCAATGTGAATTAAACAATACAATTAAGGTCCTTAATGATGAACCAATATTTTTCTAACGAAAATTATCTTCTCACAAACGTTGGCTTATATTGAAAACAACTCTTATTAATATATCAATTTCTAAATTATTACCTAATTATTCTTACGGCTTTTTCCCTCTCGAATAACCAAAACAATAATTTAAGTAATATAAAAATCACTAATCAATATTTTCTCCTCTTTATTAATCAGACTTAATTCTCAAAACAATTTAACACTTAACAATCATTAATTAAAAATCTACTCACTACACATATTAATAACACTAACACTAATCACAAAGCAAACAGTTTTTAAACTTAAATAATAAGCAACAACTACTAATAGAGAAAATGAAAAGAAAGAAAAACCGATGAAAAAAATGGAGACAATTTAAACCAACCCGATCTTTTAAACTTAATTAAACACAAAGAGATAAAACTTTATTAGTATTTAATGACTACATATTAATAAAAGCTACAAACTTTATATACTAAATAGCCTTAAAAACTAAAAGCTTTAAACTTTAATAGTAAAATAAGTATAAGACCCATAAGCTCCTCGCCTAAGTGTTGGATCGATTGCATCAACATTAAAACAAACAATGGTTAAAGATGAACAAGATAATAATAAGCTACAAGACAAAATAACTAATTTTATTCTAAAGACAAAATGCAAATAAAAAGATGAAAACTTTAGATCTAAATCTACCCGAAACACAAGTCATGCCAAAGTTCAAGTAGACTATCCCGACATCGAGGCTGCACACCACAAGTTCTTATGTCACACACTGATAGCGCCTGTAACGAATCGTACACAAGCATACTCTATCACCGACTACCAAAATCTACTCTCTCACACAAAGAATCTACACTTCAAGACGACAACTTACAGACTACTAGTTCTACCCAGAGTATCACCGCCGGCGACCATACGGATGCGAACACAAATCGAGTCTCCCGTATTAGTATGTGTGACTAGTACCACGACTGCGCGGCAGCCGTACACCGTGCTCTCGCGTGCAGACTCACCATCGGGAGCACATCACTGACACACATCTCTACAACTCACTGCACCGCACACTATGAAGAGCTAACACAGCTATTACACAATATCCTCGTTAAGTAGACAAAAGGCACACTCTATCGCAGCCGCCAGATCTCACACAATCTCACTACGAACGAGTATTAACACCAACCTACACTACAATCAGTGTCGTTACAACTAAACCGCTAACCGCTCTATAAGAGCCAACAGCGCTCACGCGACACTCTCAGTATGAGGTTACAGATCACATATACACTCTCACAAGCAGAGCAGATATTCACAATTACTCTATGAGTGTGGTCACGAGGAGATGAGACTAGCACCTCTACTGCAGGCCTGAGCCTCGCGGAGCAATCTAAAGTACGTGAATCCTCTCACACAGGTCGTATAGTGCGAGAGATCACACATCTACTCTCGTCAAATACACCTCTTTTGGCACACTCTCGAAACACACATTGTCAGGAGACTTAGTATGCTATAGCGGATTGATCAGTATGATTGAAGCTAGACTCTCCGACTCAAAGTCGTAGAAGAAGGAGAGAAATATAATCTCAGAGATAGAGAGAGAACGTCAGGGAATAGTCAGTGCACTCGCAGAAAATTCGTAGCGATCTATACTCTATATCTCTATATATTTATTGCACAAGACAGCGTCTTATAGTGCCAGGAACTCTGATAGATTATGAGTTTTTTACGATAGGTCTCTACAGGCACAACACTATCTGATCACGGACACACAGCTGGGATAGAGTTAGTGATCCTCAGCGTCTTGTCATAGTAGTGACACTTGTACACAAGACATCATTAAGAGAGTAGTGTGTTGGTCTATTATGACAGTGCGGATACTATAGAGATAGGATTTGGAGAGAGTAGGAGGCATGGTGATTGAGAGGTAGTCGTAATGAGAGATACATTCATATTTTTGTCTTTGAGCTGAGATTCCTTGACCGCTTTCAGCTTTAAATGACACGAGGATATACTCACACTCTAGTGAGAGTGATCAAGACACGAGCAGTATTTGTGAGGGTGAGATGACTATAGCTCATTATATATATATAGTACACTTTTAGTACACAGATAGACACACAATATAAAGACACACTATTAGACTATTATCACTATGTAGACACACCGAGGATTACGGTACGCATATTGATATCACACATTGACTTGACGACATATATAAAGGTTTGGATAGGTATCAATTGGTTCACGATGTTTCTATACTTTGGAAGTATATGTGTTGTCGAGTGTAGTATGCTAGATATGAGGGACAATGTAGAGAGTGATCTTGGTAAGAATTTTAGAGTCAGATGGATATCACAAAACGTGTAGGTGCAGGAGGGTAGTTTTTAGGTGTCTGAGAATATTATGTAGATCTCTATCATCTCTCCTCTTTGTGAGAGGAGATATGAGAGAGTATAAGAGGAGAGTGAGAGGTCTAGGATATATCGGTTGGTGTTAAGGGGGGTGACAGTTATTAGGGACTGTATAGGGTGGGGGTACATTGAGTGACTTAGGAGTGAGGATTTTCATGTAGTTGGCTTGTGTGAGATGGAATTGGTGACACGTTACACGAGAGCAATATGTCCTGTTGATTTATGATAGTACATCTTCTAGTGACATGGTCTATGTACAGTAGGAGAGAGTAGGGATCTATATGGAATGAATCAGGGGTCTTCTACACATTGCAGGTAAGAGGGATGGTGGTGCATGAACGATACAGAGGAATGAAGAAGTTGATGATATCTGTTTATCTGGCATTGGGAGTTGAGGGTGTCAAATAGTATAGAGGGTAGGACAGACTAGACACACAGGAGCGTAGAAGAGTATGCACATAACACAAGCGACAGTATAAGTGAACTAGAACACGTACCAGATTCTGAGAAGAGGTCTTCTGGTTCTATAGGTGGAGTGATGAGGGTCTGGTCTTTCAGTGTTTTTCTATGGCGGAGTTAACAATGTGATGCATGTATGAGATGGTTGGACAGTTGTTGAGTATGTTAAGATTACTGTAATGGATGACACACACACAGAACAAGTTCTGCTGCTCTCTGTGAGCTGTTTATAGACGCGTTATGTGAAGGGTTGAGGTCTACTTAAGCGACGAGGTTTAGGGAGGAGCTCTCACTCTATGCAGAATGCAGTAGAGATTAACAAGAGAGTTTTTGTAGTGATGTGTAGATCAACGAGAGCTAAGTCAGAGAGGATAGGATGTTAATGGGTGTAACTTGATGAGTGCTCGGACAGTGTGTTCTGAAGACTATGGGCGTCTGTAGTTGTCGATAGAATATGGTCTACAATGATAGACATGCGCATGCCAGATACATCCTCACTTTCAACAACAACAACACACACGTGTGTTTTGATTATACGAGAGGGGATATAGCTTCAGACACGGAGCAAGTTAGAATTCTAAGAGGCCTGATGTGAGTGACAGAGGTGTCATTATACTATACAGACGGTGAGTATAGCTGAGTAGTGCAGGTTGGGAGTATGACATCTATCATTATGAACATAGTATCTAACACTCACACATAGGTCGTATACGGCGGGAGAGCACCTTTACTCTCTACAAGAATGGTGATTTAGCTAGTAGCACAGAGCACAGAGTGCACGTATCTCACACATTCATTAGCGTAGTGTTGTATGGGACAGCATTAGTGTGTTTGTGAATTTTGGGTTGTTTTTTTGTTTTAAATGGTGTGGGGAATGAGTATGGGTTTATTTTTGGAATTGATGGGTAGTTTTTGGGTTTTTGTTTTTGGGATTTGTGTTTAAGTAGTGTGTTAGAGGTTGTGAGGATAGGAATTGGGGGGGTGAGTGGTTGTGGTTAGTAGGAGGGGTTGAAGATGTTTTGTTTTAAAGGAGTTTCAAGAAGACTACACACAACATCACGTCCGTGAGGTAAGAGAAGTATCTGTCACTTGTTCTGGATCATCTAGACGTAGTGGTCACACTCGATTACAGATATTATCAATAGCATCATAGAGTTAAGTTGAGTGATTTAGTGATTTGGACACTTAAGTGATTGGATCTGCTTTATGTAGGTCTGTGGGGTTGTCGCTGAACGTTAGATATGCGTTGAGATGTGAACAGGTGGTGCTGGACTATACACAAAATGGGATAGGTGTAGTAGACACACACAGTATTTCCTTGGGTGTACTAGTAATTAGGTGAGGGTAGACTCTAACACAGGAGCAAGATACAAGACACGTGATATGCAACACATTCTGTCTACGATGGTATATCATACAGAGGCATTTGTTATTTTCTTATAGGATTCAGTGAACACAGTGAGTCTCAATGGACATCTCAGTGGAGAGTGTTATCAGTGAGGGATAACATTGTGTAAGTGGGCGACTGATTGTCTCTGAGGAGAGAGAGATGTATTTTGCATGTAGATCGAGGGAGTGGAGGAGAGATATACAATTTTGTGTTGGGGAGCAAGAGGCTACGTGCACCAGACTGATGGTGTGGAGGAGGGGTGAGGGAGGGTGCGACACATAGTTATCTCTATATTGTTAGAGAGACTTTGATGCGATGAACGGGGGGGCATGAGTAGTGGTCTGAGTTCTGTGTAGTTGAACACTCAGTTGTTCACTGGTATCGACAGATAGTAGTACTCTGTTATCACAATGGGACTGAGCATGGGTTATACTCACACACACTTCGTCACTCCATGGACAACTTCACTATTAGGAGCACAGGTAGACATGTATTTGTATGGTGCGCAGAATAGAGTTTCGACGGGAGGAGCGAGACGTATCACAGTGACAGTGTGACGGTTACAATCACGCACGATAGTGCGAAGTACGTGGATGGTGGATGGGAGAGCGGAGCGAGAGTCTCTGTGTTGGTATGAGAAGGTGTTTAGTAAATGGGCAAAGCATACAATGTGAACACGCATGTGTGCGTCTTGGGCTAATTACAAGACAGATTTGTCGTGGTATAATGAGCTGTCATCAGGAGAACAGAGTTGATGTGGTTTAGAGCACTACCAAGGTGGATGTGGTAAAGGGGTGTGGGAGTGGAGGTAGGAGGTGGGCGATTGACTGCAACACACGTTATGCTGGGGGCGAGTGAGGAGTGGGTGTCGGATGAAACATGAGATTGATGGTTTGGTGGTCGGGTGCGAGACATGCACAAGCGAGTGTGCGTGGGGACTGAAATAGGGATGTGTGAGAACAAGGTAGAGATAATAGGCACTGTTGGTATGGATGCGGATGACGGGGTGGACGTGTGGAGGTGTGTGAGAGGTCAATGATGTTCTTGCATGACGGAGGTGCGAAGCATTACGTGATTAGGGTGAAAGATGTTGAGGGTAACCTGGTGTAGGGGACACAGTGACTGAAGGGATGGTGATAACAGTGACAATGATAGGTCACAAGATGGTAGTGAAAAGAGAGAGTCGACAACGGAGGGTCTCAGACTGTGTGACGTGGAGTAAACATGATGCTAAATGGGGGTTCTGGGGTTAGGGATAAACAGGGTCGGGTTGGTTTTGATGGCAGAGGAGCATCATTAAGAACGGCAGGAGGGGACGTGTGGAGGTGTGAGGGGGGACGTGAGAGTAGTGACTAAGACAGACAGTCATGTTGCATTAGGAAATATAGTTATGGCACCACTTATATCAGGAAGTGACATGTCTGTGGAGTTATAGATGTCTCTGGTAAAGTGATTTAAGTAGTTGTTGATGTGGGGAATTAGGGGAGAATAGATTTGAGTATGAGTGGGGGGGGGAGGTTGAATTGGGGGAGGGTGTGAACATAAGGGTGTGAGAGACACTCTGTGGGGTATTGCATGCGTATGTGGAGGGGATGTGGGATTTTGATTAGGGAAGGTGGGTGTTTTTGTACACAATGAGTGGGAGGGTAGGTGGATGTATTTGGGAAAATATTATAGTAGTCTTCAGGTATATCTACAGTTGTAGACACAAAATGTGGAGTATAGAGGTACACTAGGGGATACTATGACAGTAGGTAGGAACTTAGGAGTTGTCAGATAGTAGTAGATTGGGGAGATTTAGGAGATGTTGAGGTGGTGGTGTTATGAGTGAATTTCACTCATTCTGTGGGTGGAGTGATAGAGCGTGTAAGTAGAGTTTATGTGGTGCATATCACACAGGTAGTGAGGAACATACCACAGACAGTGAGGTGAGCGTGTACTAGATTTATTGATTAGGGGGAGGATGAGCACGGCGGATACTAGAGAGAGCTAAGTCTTCTGGAACTAGGGTCTATCTCTGTGGTATCATTAGGGTTAGGGTTCTCATCTGAGTGTTGATGTCAAGTAAGATTGGGGAGAGGGTGAGGAGAGGTTGAATGGGTATAGAGACACGGACGACTGTCTAAGAGGGTAGGGGGACAGGATAGGCTTACATGGAGTAGACAACACACACAATATTCAACCTCTGGAGAGGGTGAACAGGTATCAACATATGTACATACTAAGAGAGACACACAGTATGGTGCGACAATAGTCTATCTATCTTTATAAAGGATAGGATATCAATGAAGAAGTGGATTGAGTCTTTATGTAGCACAGTGGTATGGGGCATGGTGCAGTACGGGAGAGATACTCTAGAGTGAAGAACCGATATAGTGGTATCAATCGGGTGTAGTGATGATTAGTGTGTAGACAGAAGGGACGACACACTTCTGCATATTAGGAAAGATCAGGGAGCACAATGTACACTTGGAGGATCTTCGCGGTGATGAGAGGAGAGAGAGAGAGAGTAATGACGTAAGATGAGAGTGGGTGATTCTAGATTGTAGGCTCTGGGTGACGTGGAAGACTAGTCACGTACTGCGAGAGTGTGATTGCGACAGGGAGTGGTCTTACACTATGGTTAGCATATATATTGGCGGTATTGAGATGGAGAGTGAGAGTGACTCATATGAACATGTTAGGGGGGTGGTGAGGATTGGCAACATACGAACATGAGTAAGAGGAGATAGATCAGGCAACGGTGACTCGCGGGTGTACACAGACACACAAGAGCTCACAGGCGAGAGATGGCAATAGAATGTTGAGACTCAATGATGAGTGACAGGTGCAGATGGCGCACAGTGCATGGTATCATGGTATATGATTGACAGGTGATTAGAATTCAAAAAGAGTATAAGCTGAGGAGACATTTGTTGGGTGAAGGGTTAGTTGGGGGGGGTTGGGTTGAGGTAGTTGTGAATTTTTTGAGGGAGGAGTGTTAGATTTAGGGGGAGAGGGTAGGGAGGGGGAGGGGGGAGTTTGGGGAGGGTGGTGGGTGTGTTGATGTGGTATTTGATGTTTGGGTTATTGGGGAGTAGGTTGAGTAGGAGGTTGGTTGGTAGGTGGGGGGAAGTTTGGTGGGTTGAGGTTTGAGTTGAGGTTTAGGGTTGGTTGTGAGGTGTGGTAAGGGGTGGGTGAGGTTTGGGGGGGGGGAGGGGTTGAGGTGGAGGGAGGTGTGAATTGAAGTTGATGTTAAAGTAAATAGAGTGATAGGGGTGGTTTATTATGTGGGTGAGGGGGGTTGTTGTGAGTTGGGTGTTTGTGGGGTTTAAATGGTTTTGGGTTAGAGTGTGATGTGTGGTGTGTTAGTAGGAAGGTGTTGTATGAGAGATTGGGATAGGGTTGTTTATGTATAAGGGGTGGAGGTGGTTGTATGAGTTATTCTTTGTGTTAGTGTGAGGGGGTGAGGTTGTGTAGAATGTATTGGTGTAGTGGATTTTGTGTTTGGAGTATGTTGTGAGAGGGTGAGAGATTAGTTTTATTAAGTTAAGTGGATATTGTTTTGTTATAATTTGGTTTTTAGGTTGTTTTGTTATTTTGTGTGATGATGGGGTTTTCCGGATGTCTTATGAACTGTGAGATATTAACATCTCTTTGTACGACTAAGTTACATGTTGGACCTAGTATGCTATATGCGGTGACACACAGGAGGAGTGAGGTCTAGCTGTACACGATGGTAGAATAGCTTGTGTACTGTGATGACACATAGGTTAGTCACAAGTCACTTAATGTTTGTGGAGACGGTTCGATGGGGAGCAATGAGTGATCTTAGACGATTAAGTGTCTAATGGGTGTGATGTGTTCTTATACAGCTGAGCTACGAAACTCTCAGCTAGGTCGTATGGTCTATACACGTGTATTGGGAAGAGTAGACGGTACTGTCATCAATCAAAATGAGATGTAGATGAGTGTGGTGTCTAACACAGGGGTTGAGTATTACCTCTATAGATCGAATGGCCTGAGTAGAGGACACGATATACATGGGCATAGAGAGTGATAGCAGTGGATGACACTTGATTGAGTGTAGGTGCGATATAGTAGCATAGAGATATAGTGATGTAGGCACGGGCATAGGCGTGTATTTTTTTGACACTCTGTGGAGATGATATGGTGTGTAGAACTTATATACAGAGAGTGGACGTATATTTGGGAGAGGATACTACGGTATCTGACTATAGAGAAGAGTTCGTACAACAGTGTAGAGTGTGGGTGCGTTTAGTATGAGTGTCGGATGTCTAGATAATGTGCTAGACAAATTCAGACACGGATGTGAGTTCGAGAGGGGTTTGCGACGTCATAGGGATGGAGTGCACGAACATAGCTGCGAGATGTGGTGATAAGGAGGAGGAGGCAACAACATGAGGAGAGTAGTAGAGGAACTAGTGTTATGTTGGACTAGCTGCGTAATGGGAGCGAGATCGATGAGCATCTGAGCGTGGGTAACACATGATAGAGTTATGACACGTGTGGTGGTATGGTACATGTATGTGGTTAATAGGAGATGGCAAGAGGATACGCAGGTATATTATTAGCACATTTATCTAAGGGAGGTAGATGTGTTGTAGTGCTCACGATCAACGAGAGCACTTAGCAGTGTAATAGACATAGATGTGAGGGAGTGTAGTCATCACTTGATAAGGTGACGATAGGCAACACGTTGACTTTTGATTGACGCACACTTCACACAAGGTTAAGTACTGTTCTCACAAATCAACACAGTATATAGATGGAGAGATAGGAGAGAGCTGACGAAGTGGGCAGAAGAGATAGAGACAGGAACTCACGTGTCTTGACGGAGACTGTGAGTAGTAGGTGTGGTGACGTCTGAGTATCAACATGTAATTACTGAGTATTCATGGTTGACAGTAGGTTTTGAGTTGAGATGTTGGAGTGGTAGACAGATGAGATGATATAGAGGTTAGTAGGAATGAGTATATGCAGATGAAGGATAGTCAATGTGTGTGAGGAGGTAGCGTGATGGTGAGAAGAAGTCTGAACACTGGGGATATGACTCAGTAGCTTAGTAGATAAGCAGATGTGTGATCTACGGCAATGATACAATAGGAGTAGTAATTATATCTATTTCTGAACATTTGTGAAGTGCAGTTAGACTGTCTTAGAGTGAGAGTAAGATACGGGTATGCATATGTGGTGATAAGTACACTGCCGAGATACTCTATGGTAGTGTTAGGATGCGTAGACAGCGTTGAGGCTGTCACTCTACAACTGACTAGACAGGTCACTGACGTTGGTACATAGGGGTTGTTGTGAGTAGGGAGGTGGGGGATCTATGGAGGTGTCACAGTTGGTCACCACTATGTCAAGGATAGGACGTCATGATCTCTAGAGTGGTATCTAGGTGAGTGGAGAGGTGCTAGGTAGTTCAGTTGTGTTGGGGCTCATGTACGCGGAATCATCTGATAATAGGAGAGTTGTGTAGTGAGGATCAGGATATCTTACAGGGACATCTGTCTTTGAGGTAGGCATTAGTACTCTTATAGTAGGAGTCTGTCTTGGAGTAGAGTCTCATGATCACTCTAGGCTTCTGTGTACAAACATCTAGAGAACAATAGGAGGCGAGTGGCAGGAGAGTCCTCTGAGAGTCACAGAGCACACATTGGGGACATGCACAAGTGGTGTGTGAGTATGATATACCATAATAATGTAGTTGCTTCTGCTCAAGGTAAACAGTGGGCTGGTGTCGAGGGTACACATGAGAAGTGCGTGATGTGGGACACGACACATATATGATATAGGAGGTCTGTAGAGAGCGTAGGGATGCACACATCGAGCACACAACACATGTGGGGGATCACTACAGTGGCGAACTACGTGACGGAGAGAGAAGAGCGTGAGATGTAACAGTAGGTATGTGATACGATAACTGAGAAGGGATGCATGAGTAGTGGGTAGGAGACTAGAGAGGACTTAATCTGTATGAGTATTGACTGACTGTGAAGTCAACGTCAGTGGTTATGTGGATTAGGTGATAGTTCTTGGACTACGAGGCACAGAGACATTCTGGGAATGAGATGTGAGTTTCTGGTTGTATGAGGGGGTGTGTTATAACATATTTGAGGGATAGTATTAGGTATTTTGGAGAAAAGTTAGTGACACAAGTGTCTAGTCAATGGGACACACTAGGTGTCGGGGGTGAGGATGTTGAGTGTATATCTGAATGGTATTCTTGTGTTGGTGTGATGTTGTGTTATATATGATATGGAGACACTGGAGTTGTGTATGTGTGTATGTCTTTCTGAGAATGTGTAAGTAGTAGGTCTCTAACATAGGATGTCTGTATTCTGTAGAGTGTGTAGAGACACACACAGACAGTTTATATGACGGCGTGATAGAGTAGTTAGAGGAGGTCTGTATTGTGCAGTTTATTAAGAAGAGATGAGTTATGACAGTATGAGATGGGACTAGTGCGATTCTAACTGCATGAGGAGAGTGTGTATTGATGAGGTGGAAGAAGTAGACGAATGTGTAGAGAGACGATTGGGGGAGAGCGGGAGGTGTGTATAGTATCACAATCAGTTTAGAGCATGTGAGACAGACTCTATTGTCAATTGATATCACACTGAGGTGTGTGTGTAACAAGAGATCTAGGAGATTATTATGGGGACCTATTTGAGAGAGGTTACTCTCTCTATTTGGTGTCTTGAGACTGTGACAATGAGAGGACGAGTACATCATAGATCTTCTGGTAATACTCTTGTCTGCTGGGTGTTTAGGGAGACAACACAATTAGGGAGAATAGGTGAGGGATTAATGTTCGGACATTCTACTCTTGTATCTGATTTTAATGGCATTTTGTTTTTCAAAAGAGTGTAGTGGTATAGAACTTTTTTAAGATGTTTACGTATGGTGAGAGAGCGAGGGGGGAACTATTTAAAGTACAATTTTTATCCATATCATAAATAATAGTATCATTTTAACTCAAATAAATTAAGATATTTGAAACAGAAGCTACTAAATTGATTCTCACTGAGAGAGTGTTGTCTCATCTAATAACTATAATTGTTTATTAAGAGATATGTTTTATTGAGTGTAGAGTATCCTATATTATATATTAAGTAAGTTGATTTTTAGGTAAGGGGGGGGGAAGGAGAGTGGTAAAGATAAGGAGTTTGGGTTATTTAGTGTTTGGGTTGTTGAGTGGGGAAGTGGTGAGTAGTAAAGTTTGTTTGGGGGGGTTGTGAGAGAGAGGAAGGTTGAAGTAAAGGAGGGGAGTGGGGAGAGAGTTGTGGTAAGTTTGTGGGTGTGGGTGGGGGTTGGGAAGTGAATGGGGAAGGGTGGTTTTGTGTGGGTTGTAGGTGGGTTTTATAATTTGGTGTGTGTTTTTGTGTGTGTGTGTTTTTGTTTTTTTTTGTTGTGTTTGGGGAGGGGGGTGTGGGGTGGAGGTGAGATATGTTGGGTAATATGATAGGTTGGATTAAGGTTATTATTATTGGTTAAAAGTAGTGGGGGGTTAATGGATTTGAGGGGGTAATTGGTTTTGATAGAAAAGAAGTTGGGTATTGAGTTTTAGTTAGTGGGAGATTGGATAGTTATAAATAAGTGGTTGTAGTGGTGGAATTTGTTGTTAAGATTATAAAGTATTAGTTTGAGATTTTATGGTTGAAGGTAAAGAGGGGATTTTATTTAATGTGGGAGTATGTATTTGGTTTAAGATGATTATAAGGTAGGGATTTATTGTGATATGAGTATTTATGGGAATTAGGAAAGTGGTTAGAGGTTAAGCTTATGCTTTTTCCCCCCATTTCCTCGAAGGGTGCCACCCTCGATTTTGGGCTTGAAAAAGAACCCCCTCGATCGATTCTTACATGGGATGATCTTGTTTCGAAATTCATCAACAAATTCTTCCCTCCTTCCAAAACAACAAATCTTCGAAATGAAATCATGAGATTTCAACAACGATTGAATGAAACTTTTTACAAGGCATATGGACCAGATTCAATGATTCTTCTTTTCGGGTAATGCCCCACTCATGGATTTTCAGAATTATATCAACTTGATACTTTCTATAATGCTTTAAACTCTAATGATCAAGATTCGTTGAATTCCGCCGCGGGTGGTAACTTTTTGGATAAAATGCCCCGTGATTGCCTAAGAATCATCGAGAGAAAATCCAAAGTTCATAATTTACGTAACAAACCGGTTGTTTCCAAAGTGAGTTCGAGCTCTTCTACCCCCGGTATTTCTCCCATGTTGACAATATCAAACTAAAAGAATATGGTGAAAGCTTTACTTCTCGATAAGAAAAACCAATCCCAAACTCCCGCTCCCGTCAAAGCAGTCGAGGAAAGTTATGTAACTTGCGGTGGTGCTCATTCTTACCGAAATTGTCCCGCCACCGATGGCAACGTTTATCGTGACAATATTCAAGAGTATGTTTCCCAAACCGCTGCAGCTAATTTCAATCAAGGAAATACCGATTATCGAGCCCCGATTGCTAATCAAATTCGACCTTCCGGTTTTCCTCCCGTTCAACAAAACCAAGGAAATAACCAAAACAGGGGGAATAATTACAACCATGGCCAAATTTATCGACCCCCGATTAATCAACCCCCGGTTCCCCAAGCTCCACCTTACCAAGCTCCGGCTTCGCAAACACAAGGTGTGTCCAAGGATGATTTTCAAAACTACGTCAAAGCTAATGATACAGTGATGAGAAATATGCAAAATCAAAATCAAAACTTGCAAAATCAAATGACCAATTTAACGGACATGCCTTCCAAATTCGTGAATTCCAATACCGCTTCTACTTCAGGTTCAGGGACACTCTCTAGTAATACCATTATTAACCCGAAGGTAGATTTGAAGGGTATTACCACCCGAAGCGGTGTTGCTTATCAAGGACCCACGATTCCTACTTCTTCTTCTCCTCCTAAAGCAGTGGAACGTGAAACCGAGGTGACAAAGGACACTGTGCCTCCTACTAATAACGAAAGTACCAAAGACGTCCAACCTCTGGTTGTCCAACTTCAACCTCATGTACCAAATTTTGAGACAGTTGTTGCTCCCGTTAGTGCTCTGATGCCTAACCCAAAACCGTCAATTCCATATCCGTCTCGCTTAATGACGCAAAAATTGCGAAAAAGCTAAACAATGAATCAAATTGAGAAATTTTACCGAACCTTTCAAGATTTGCATTTCGAAATTAGCTTCGCCGATGCTTTAATTCACATGCCTAAATTTGCTTCGACACTTAAGAGTTTGATTAGAAACAAAGAAAAATTAAGTGAAATGGCTAGAACTCCGTTGAATGAGCATTACTCGGCGGTTCTCCTCAAAAATTTACCCAAACAACTGGAGACCACCGCAAAATTACTCATACCGTGTGGATTTTCCCGAATGGATTGAGTGCTTAGCCTTGTCCGAATCTTGATCTAGCATTAATATCTCATGCCATTATCCGTGTGGAAAAAGCTTTCTTTTTCGGAGCTCACTCCTACTTGTATGACTCTTGAACTTGTGGACCGTTCGATCACCCAACTGATCGGTATCGCCGAAGATGTCGACGTAAAAGTAGGAAAGTTACAATTCCCGGCCGACTTTGTAGTCGTAGACTTTGATGCTGATCCCCGAGTTCCCTTAATTCTCGGGAGATCCATCTTAAAGACCGGACGTGCTTTGATTGATGTTTACGAAGGTGAATTAACTCTTCGTGTGGAAAAGAAGCGTAACTTCAATCTTGATCAAACTTTCGAGATACTCCTCTAATTATGATGATAATTCAGTTAACCGAATCCACGTCATTGAAATGGCATGTGAGGAGTATTCTCAAGAAGTTCTCGGTTTCTACGATGTGATCACGAGTGGCAATCCCCACTCCTTATAATGAAAGCCATCGTTTTCCAACTCTTCTTCGACTCTCACCTCAAATTCCGGGGTTAGTGGATTTTCTTCTCGAGGAAGTCGATGCTTTCCTCGCTCTTGAAGATGATCCAACTTCACCGGAAGTTGATGACTCTTACTATGACCCAGAGGGGGATATTCTACTTCTTGAATCATTTCTCAATGATGATCCATCATACCACCCCCCACTCCCACTCAAGAAATTATTTGCCCAAAATTCAAAAGAACACAAAGTTTGTGAGCTAAAACAGATATATCTTCAATTGAAGAACCTCCCGAGGTCGAACACAGGACTTAACCCTGCCTCAACTCGAATAAACGCATTTTGAAGGTGACGACAAGTTGCCCGTCATTCTTGCTAAAGACTTGAGTGTCGAGGAAAAATCCGCTCTCATAAAGGTTTTGAAGTCACACAAGCGAGCCATCGCTTAGAAACTCTCCGACATTAAGGGTATTAACCCGTAATTTTATACTCACAAGATTCTTATGTGAAGAGAGGACTAACAACCGGCGGTTCAACTTCAAAGACTGGTGAATCCAAAAAAAATCCAAAATGTCATCAAAAGGAGGTGAAAAAACTTCTTGACTTAGGATTAATTTACACCGGATCTCGGATAGTCCTTGGTTAAGCACCGTACATTGCGTACCGAAAAAAGGTTGTTTTACCGATGTTGGAGAATGAAGAAACACGATTTAATTCCTACTCGAATTGGTTAGTGGGTTGGCGTGTTAGGCATTGACTACCCGAAAGGTCAATGAAGCTACCCGTAAAGACCAATGTTCCCACTAACGATATGGATCAAATGCTCGAGAGATTAGCGAGAAAAGATACTATTGTTTTCTCCTCGATGTTTCTCGGGTTACTTACAAATTCCCAACGCCCACATATCAAGAAAAGACAACATTTATTGAACGTTCGCCTACCGTCGCATGCCTTTCGGCTTATGCAATGCATCGGGCACGTTCCAAAGGTGTACGATGGCTATCTTTCATGATATGATCGAAAAAAGAGGATGTCTTCATGAACACTTTCGGTCTTTGGAATTCATTCGGAAATTGCATCTCTCGGTGTAGACAAGATCTTCAAAGTAATGAAGAACACCAATCGTTTGTCTTAATAGGAAAAAGGAGCTCTTTTATGGTAAAGAAGGCATTTGTCCTTGCCATATAATTTCAAAAATAGGATTGAGGTTGATAAAGCCAAATCGTGTGATTGCTAAGTTACTCATACCCACCGACCGACAAGGTGTTCGGAAGTTTTCTCGGTCATGCCGGTTTCTACCAGTGCGTTTCAATAAGGATTTTTCCAAAATCTCCCGACCAATGACGTCATCTATCTGTGAAAAAATACACTCATCTTCTCCGATTGAATGTATTCAAGCTTTTGAAAACTATTGTTATTTTTTAAAAGAAAAAAACTACTAAATCACCAATCTTGATTGCCCCCACTTGACTTAACCCTTTGAGCTTATGTGCTATGCAAGTAATTTTGCCATAAGGTTTCAGTCTTAGAGGCCACGTCCTGAAAAACACTTTAGGACTATACACTATGCTAGTAAAACAATGAATGAGGCGGAATCGCATTAACACATACAGAGAAAGAAATGTTTTAGCACGTAGGGGTAACCCTTCGAAAAATTCTGATCTTACCTCATCTTAAACAAAAGCATAGTATAAATACCGGAATCACTCCGACCTAAAATTCTCTTCTTGCTAAATAAGATTCCAAGGCGAGAATTGCCCCTTCGCTGGGTTCTCCTCCTACAAGAGTTCAAATTTAAAGTAATTGACACTAAAAGGAGCCGAGAATCTCGCTGCCAGATTCATCTTTCCCCGATATAGAAAAGCCTTATAAAATGGGCTCGACCCAAAGGAGGATAAAAGAAACGGTCCTCTCGAGACACTTATATGGTGACTTTTCGTGTGACTCAAGTACCTCCGGGTTTGCTGAATTTTTGCAAATTACCACGCGCGGTATATTTCAATGTTAAAGGATGACGTCCAACAAAAGAACAATTTTCAAGGAATTAAACACATACATTTGGGACGCACCCTATTTGATTTAAAATATGTGCGGATCACATGCTCCCGGCGTGGGTTGCAAAGGCCAAGAAGCTGTTGACAACCTCAACAGCATGCCCATCGTGGACCACCGGGGACATTACGGTGCCACAACACTAGCCAAAAAAGGTTTTTTGACTCAGGAATATTTATTGGCCCAAACCAGATTGACCAAGATGCCCATGACTGGTTGGTCACACTGATGTGACGCTTGTCAGCGTCAAGGAAAAATATTGCAACGGTGATGAAGAGCCTTAAAATCCATCCAAGTTTGCCAAAATCTTTGACGTGTGGTGCATTCGATTTTCATGGTAGGCCTGGTTCCGTCCTTTACGAGGGAAACAAATATATACTTCAAGGCTTGTCGACTATTTGTCAAAATAGGTTGAAGCGAAAGCGCTCCCCACCAACGACGCCCGAGTTGTTTGCCAATTTCTTAAATCTCACTTCGCCCGATTCGGTGCCCCTCGTGTTATCATAGGTGATCGCGGAACCTATTTTTGAAATGACCAGTTTGCAAAGGTCATGCTTAAATACGGAGTTACTCACCGTCTCTCCACCGTGTATCACCCATAAACAAGTGGGCAAGTTGAGGTATCCAATCATGGTTTGAAACAAATTCTTGAAAGGACCGTGGGCGAGAACCGTGCATCTTGGTCGGATAAACTAGATGTTGCACTTTGGGCATTCCGTACCACTTACAAAACACCCATCGGGTGTACCCCATACAAGCTCGTGTACGGAAAGGCATGTCATCTACCGATCGAGCTCGAGCACAAAGCCTATTGGGCCTTAAAGCATGCAAACTTTGACCTTGAGACCGCGGGCAATCACCAAAAAGTTCAACTCAATGAACAAAATGAACTTCGTGATCATGCCTATGAGAACTCTTTGATCTATAAAGAGAAAACAAAGAGGATCCATGACTCAAAGATCAAAAACCGCGTTTTCAACGTCGTTGATCAAGTCCTCCTCTTTAACTCTCGATTGAAGATTGTTTTTCTCAGGCAAGTTAAAATTCCGTTGGTCCGAAAACACTAAAACCGTTCACTATTGGCCCATGTCTTTCCATAGGGCAACCGTTGAGTTTTATACTCAAAACTTTGGCCAAAATTCAAGGTGAACGTCATCGAAATAAGCACTACTTTAAGGGACGTACCAAATTGGTTGTCCCGGATCTCTAAAGCTTCCCCAAGGACAAACTGAAATCGTGGATTGGGTCAAGCTTTATGACGCCGACCCCCCCACCCTAAACAATCGCCATTGTGTGAGGCAACCCATGCTTCTCCCAGTAATATTAATGTAGTAATGAATATGGTGTTTTTTGTAGGTGAGAAGGTTTGCCTTATCCATTCTCGTTTACTTGATGGTTTATTGATTGTCAGGATGTCTCGGATTTTTTGACCTCTCGTGCTCGCGGATTTTGTCCCTTCGAATCACAAGAGCTTCAATATCTCAGCACTTCATTTGGGAAATCCAAAATCCTAATCTAATCCACTAACGTTTATCTTTTAAACATACTAAATAAACGTCTAGGCTTTAACGTAGAGACCCTTCTTAAAACATTGAGGACAATGTTTAGTTCTAGTATGGGGGGATCTATCGATTTGATTGTGTATGCAGCCATTGTTTTCACCTAATCCTGTTTTTACCACCAAAATACCAAAAAAATTTTAAAATTTTAAAATTTTCAAAAATAAAATAAGTGTTTTGTCACAATTTTGACACTCCTGCTGGGTAGAATAAAAATAAATTTTGACTCGATCCAGCGTGTTGATCTCTAGCTTGTTCCTTCACTTTTAGACTAAGCATTCGCGAATCTTTGCGAAGAACGAAAAATGATAGAGTTAAGTATGAGTTAGATGCTAACCAATGGAATATAATTGAGAATCTTAAGAGCTCATGCAAATGTAATTTGTGGCTATTTTTCCTCCCATAAAGCTCCTAACCGAACTAATAATACGTGCAATTTTTTAGAGATAAACGTTAAATCAACAATTTTAAAGTAGTTAAATATGCAAAAATTTTATGTCTTTAGTTTCAAATTTATCTTAAATTTTTCAAAAAGAAGTATTCGTCTCAGATAAAAAAAAATAAGATATATTAAAATATAAATAATATATATATATATATATATATATATATTAGAATATAAATATGAATGAAAAATAAAAAATGATAAGTAATAAATATAACTGGGGCTTATAAAAGTTTGATGATATCTAGCCGGCTTCGACAACCGATGTTGAGCCTTCCCTAAAGAAAGCCCATAGAAAGAATAAAAATCCAAAGATGACCTGAAAAAAGTTGATGCATCATGCCGCCTCACAACTGATTTGCAGCCTTCTAAAGGAGGTCAGGGTTACAATTGTATCAATGTTATGTTTAATATTATATATGTAGATTAAAAAATGTAAGATCTCTTTTTGTAACATAAATATGCTTTTGAACTTTGAACTATTTCATTTTAAGTTTTTTTAAAAAGCTATGTATAATATAAAAACCTGAGAGTTTTTGAAACCTAAGGTCCGTGAGTCCCGATACTAGTCTCTGTAGGGTGTCAAAAGCCTGGTCACTTAGCCGCAAGGTTGGGATGTGCCGAGACAAAAGTCGCTACATGGGATGATCTCGCCTTCAAACTCATTATTCTCGGGTGGAACGTGAAACATAAAATTTTGCAAAACGTTGATCCATGGTTGAAATTCAAAATGGCACATTCACCTAAGATATAATAATTATCGGGAGTGAAAAGTTCACAAGTTGTAAATATGAGTAGTGTTAGCATCTTAACTGATATTTAGCGGTGATTTCGTTTTAAGCTTGGTTTGGAGCGAGTGAAAAGTCGGGGATGATGAATTTATCCTTTTTGAGGCATTCTCGGATCGAAATGCATCTTGTTCTATGATCCCTAACTGTTATGAAAATAGCAAAAGTCAAATTAGTTAGTTGCTAAAAAAAATGAGAAAAATGAAAAATACAAAAATATTAGTGGTAATAAGTGTATATCTTTAAAAATAGTAAAAATGGGGCTTCTCTAAACTCTTGATTCTTTAATTC
>BQNB010077241.1:0-30903 GCA_026074375.1 Tanacetum coccineum | reverse complement strand
CTGCGCGGGGAATAGTTAGGTTTCGATTATAGTTTAGCTTAGTTCTACTCGCTTGAATCCTTTCAAGTGAGACTTTAATTCTGCATATTAGCTTTCTTATAGTCTATCTTTTCTTTGTGTTATTTGTTTCGTAACCCATTCTCGTCAACCACCATGGGAGATGAGAATCCTATCCGTACTCTTGGAGACTACTCCAAACCTAGCCACGATGGCTACATGAATACCATTGAGCTCCCCGTAGGGAACAACGTGGTACCTCTTCGATCCGACACCATCCGGTTGGTGCAAAATTGATGCTTATTCCACGGGCTTCAGTTTAAGGATCCAAACCAACACCTTAAGGATTTCTTAAAACTTGTGGACTCACTTAACCTTGACGGTGAAAATAGGGAAAGAACACGCCTGCTTTTATTTCAATTTTCCCTTTACGATCAAGCTAGAAATTAGCTTGAACGTCTTCCAACAGGATCCATCACCACATGGGAGGATCTTACTACTCGTTTTCTTGCTCTATTCTTTCCATCGGGAAGGACCACAAGACTCTACAATGATATCCTGATGTTCTAACAACATCATGAATAATCTCTCTCAGAAGCAGGGACTCATTTCAAGGACTTACTACAAAAAGTCCCTCATCATGGCATCGAACTTTGGCTCCAAGTCTAGATTTTTATAACCATGTCAATCCCATCACAAGACGAGACATTGACCAATCGGCCGGTGGTAAGATTCGTGACCAAAACACCAAAGAATCTTGGGCGTTATTAGAGGACCTCGCCCTCTATGACAACGAAAGTTAGAACGACCCAAGAGATTTCGTTAAGCCCGTCAAGGTAATCGTTTTGCCTCAAGATGTCCTAAGTACATCCGACCACCACCTCAGCGAGCTCAAAAATAAAGTCCAACGCTTAATGGAAGCTCATCTTGCTCCGAAACAACCTACTTAAGTGAATAAAATCTCCACCTCATGTAAGATTTGCAGTGGTCCTCACAACACTTAGTATTGCATGGAAGATCTTGAATAAGCCTTTATTGAATATGCATACCGTACCAACGAGATGGGAAGCAGACCGTTCACTATGAACCAAGGACCAAGAAGGTTTAACGAAGCCGTCAATGCTTAGAAGGAAAATCTAAATTTTAAATGGGTACACGCCCAAACATTCATAAACCTACATAACGGCTCACTCTTCACCTACTCGTCTAATTACCAAACAAAGCCTGAGAAGGCACTAGTCGACTTTTACTCTCACCAAGAAAAAAGACTTTTCAGCCTAAGAACTCAACTTGGACAACAGCAAGACGACATGATTAGTAAAGTTAATCTTTTATGGAAGACTGTTTCTGAAAAGCTTGATGACACTCCCCTTTGTGACACTGCATGAGGCCCCACGGCTCAAATGAATTTAACGTCTACCGACTACCATACTAAAGAAGAGCTTCAAAGCAAGGGAATCAAAAGCCCATCAAAATTACTCTCCTCAAAGTATCTATCTCAATCATCCGTAATTGAACAAATAAAATCCCTCGTCTCTAAAACATGTTCACTTCGTTAATTCAATCATCATTCTAAACAAGGAGAATGAAGCTGGGGAAGAAGGTAGTGTTGAAGCCAGAAAAACTGAGTACACAAACCGTGAAAATGCAAATGAAACTGATGAAGAAGTTAAAAGCGAAAAGGAAGTCGAGGAGGAAACTGAAGGAGAAACTGAAGAAGAAAAGGAAGATGACCCGGAACACTTTGACACTTTTCCCACTATGAAAGAGTTAAGGTATCATGAGTGGCTTTTAAAAAATCCTAGGCCCCCATGGGTGAAGGCCAAGATCAAAACCGGGAACGTGAATAATGTGAAGTTCTCATGCATGATTGGTTAATTCAATAAAGAGCAAGCCTATTTAGATTTAGAATCACCAATCAACGTAATGTCTAGGCTTCATTATAACTGGATCATGAGTAATAGGTTGGAACCAAGAAGGAAACCTTCAAACCCTAAGAAAAACTGCAACTTCGTAGGGAGAGTTAAGGGACTAATAGTTTTCATTAGTAACTTCACTTACGAATGTGACTTCATGGTGCTCGAAGATACGACTAGTGCCCCAACAATCATTGACCATTACCGGTTTGGATCGTTGTGATTCAGATAGTAGCCTATTTAATTGAATGTAACCGGGCTAGTTTATAATAAAGAGGAGGGAATGGTCGTGTTTGAAAGAGATAAGGAAAGGATCATATTCAAAATGCCCTACAAAATGGACATGTTCAAACACGTAGATTTTGCAGATAGGGGCACCGATAGCATTCCTCCTTTCGTCATAGAGAGTGATGATGATAACTGTGAAAAAACCCACTACTCAGACAGCTTAGGTCTAGGGCCCAAATACAAGTATGACGAGTATGTGTGCAAAGACAATTCAAAGTTTGGAATGTGCTGAAAAGCCAGAAGGAAAACAAAGTAGAAGTCACGTAAGGACGTGTGACTTCGAGTTTAGCTACAAGACACGTAAATAAAGAAAATCGCTTTTTGGAGCAGCCCATGTTATTTTTTATTTTTTAAATTTACTTTTCCCGCATATTTAAAAAGGATGTTTTTGTGTTTAATTCTTTATTGTTTGTTTTATTATGTTTGAATTATTTTGTAATCAAGCTTTGTTTGTTTATAACTCCGTCTTATTTGCAATCAAAGGTATTTTGCAACAAAATAAGTGTAGGGGAAATATTCAGTTTTTAGAACCAATTCAAACATTTAAAATAAATTGTTTGGATTAATTCCGCGTAGTTTTCGAGTCCATAAGATTGTACACGATTAAATTCCCAGTTTTTATGCAGTACTTTCTTTCCAGATTTGACTAATAATGTGTGCAAGAAATTTCTTATTAAAATCCGAAGAGGAATTTTCACAAGTGCTGGATACTGCATTGGATAAAACCCGGATGTGCGACGCGTCTCTAGCAATATGAAAATTCAAAAATCTTTAAGTATTTTTGAAAAATAAAATGTGAATATTTAAGATTTATAATTCTTTTGTCAACCTGCATAAACCTATAATTATATCATTACTCTCATCCTATCTTTACTGCTTTCATAGAGTCGAAACCTTAAACTCTTATTGTAATTTATATCTCTAAAAAAAAAAATACCTATGGATTTTATGCTAGGGTAGTTTTTCTTTGTCTTTGTTACAAGTTATATTTGTAAAAGAAGCTTGGAAGTTCTAGTAAATTTTTATTCGACAATTCTTAGAGAACGATTTAAACCGTTATCGCATGTTTCTTCTCCATTCTTGAATAAACCATGAGAGTACTAGTTTCTTTTACTTGTTTTCTTTTCCCTTTATTTGTTTTTACGGGTAACTAGCTTCTAATCTATAGAACATTGGGCCAAAGTTTTCAACTTAATTGTAGGGGAAATAAGCCTTAGAAACTATTCCTTCATTTGCCATTTGCTTTGTTCCTTAAAATGATGGGTAATATATCGAAACATAGCATAAAAAGGTAATTTTGACCCAAATTTAAAAAAATTTATGACACATACGAAGAAAACCGAGTTTAATACGTCTCATGGATAGGAAATTTATATGACGAAAGTGAGCACAAAAACCCTCAAATTTCCATTCCACCCCAAAAATGTGAGGTCGCCTTTAGAATTTAGAATTCGGGTATCCATAAATGATACCCGAAGATAAGTTTTGACCTTTAACTTTCTCAAGTTAAGTTCGAGAACAGTCATATGTGTTCCTATTCGTCATTACAGATGTGTACGTATGGTCTTTGTCACCGTTTCTTGAGCATTAATATCGGATTAAAATTATATGAGTATACCAATAGGTATATTAATTCTAATAACTTGTTTTGTGATGTATCCCGAGACCAACGCATAGTGAGTATTAGGATTTGCTTAGATAAGAGCACTAGGATTAACCCATGTTTTAACTATACATGTTATGATGGTCACATCGATCATAATAACTATCCCACACGCTTGCCATGGCACTCATTTTTAATGCAGGATGCCCCTAAGAACAAACCTTTTGATCTACCTTTTTCACATATTCTCACAAAATTTTTTTGGTGATTCTAGATATTAATAAAGAGCATTGTCTCCCTTAAACCCATCGTTAACAACCTAAATCCCTTAGCCTACCTTGTATGTACTCTGCTTTTAGTATATTTAGTGTTAACGTCAAGTTAATTATTGAGTACACTTTTTCTAAGTCATATCCTTGTATATATAGTTATGGGACAATTAGGATTCATGAAGTATTCCATCTTATGAAGAATTTATGGAACAAGTAATTTATTTACCTACCCCACCCCAATAAAAAACTCAATAAGCCCCATGTTTTTTGATCCAACTCAAATTTGTCATTAAGTTAGATTGTAAATAAATCGAGAATGTAAAAGTTCATGAGTAGGTAGTGTATCTATAAACCCCCCATCGAGTATTAAATGTTTTAAGCAATGGAAGGTTGAAAAAGTGTACGAAAAAAAAAATTTATAAAAAAGTAAAACATGAAAGGGCTGCCATTTGCTTATTTTATGTAAATATCTAGAGTCAAGAAAAGAAAAAGAAAGAGATTGATGAAGAGTTTTGTAGAGTTTGTATAACTTTGTCCGAGTCCTTGGCTTAGGCAGCCAAACCAACGTTGTATACCTTATAAATAATTACTAACCTTTCCACTCTAAATTCACCCCAAAGTCACCACCCAAATGTTATCCCATCCGTGGTCTATTTACCAATTAATGTTATCTTACACCGGACACCCCACAACCCATTAAAAGACCTCTAGAATTAGTAATAGAATAATGCTTGTGCCTAGCGTGAGGTTTGATCCATTACCACGCCTATGGTGTCACACCCCCAAATGGAGGCCCTGGACGAATATGTGTCCAGGGACGTGACGTCATAATATTCATCACACAAAGTACAAATAACGACCACTAATGGACGTTTTGAAAAATCATGAACTCGTTGTCTTCATTAAAAAAGGGGATATGTCTTAACAGATTTGAAATGAAATCTAAACTTTGCGGAAGCAAAATTAAGTTTTTCAAAAGACAACGAGTATAAGGATAATAAAGTCCTTAAAAGATGATATCATATTACCTCGTAACTCCATAATAAGCACATCAGAGAAATCAAAAGCTAGCACCTGAAAAACAAAGCTTACAACGTCATGTAACACCCCCAAAATTGGGGTACTAATTTGAATGATTGTAGAAGAATGAACGATTAATTGATAATAGGCTTTGGTTACGCATTGGACGAAATGCAAATAGACTAATAGGCATCTATGAAAAGAGGATATGGATTGGGATTATGTTTATGATAATAAGAAATAATAGTATGGAGTAGTAGAGTAGAATATTTGGTCCTGGGGAGAAAACTCTAGATCAAAAGCAACAATATATATAAAAAAACGAATAATTAAAAATCGTTTTAAAAATGATACAAATGATTTAGCAAATTGTTTTACAAAAGCCGCTAAGCATTACACTTGGTTCAAAATACAAAGATTCTAGTTCATAACGATTATACAAAAGTAATGCAACCAAATCTTTAATTGCATGTTACCAGCCAAAACCAAATTTTCCCTTGCACCTCATATGCCATATTGATCCCCTAAAAAATATAGCTTTATAAGATGTTCAGAAACAATAATATTTGGTGAATTCATAGGTTTGTAAAATGTATAATGTAGGACCGCAAGATTTCCCCATGATAATGCAACAGATGCAAACATCATAAAATGTGATTACGTTTTCCTAAGCTCATGACACTGAAGCTCGACATGTATGAATTACAATATAAATTGCCAACATTGCCCGTGATGATGTTCTAACCCGCAACATCCTATGTCTGACATGGTATACGTTCGTTGTCCGACATACCGACACAGTGAGCATGACTCACCCGAACGGGGATGTCAATCCTAAATATACTATTAATAATACATTCGCAGCTCACAACCAAGTAATTGACTAGTTCATGATAATGGGCTCAGAGGGTTATCGCTACTTAGGCAAACACATAATCGTAATGTAAAATGTCCACTTGCGTCCAATTGTAAAACAACACATGTTTCTCACCCCAAAACTTATAAATCATAAAAATGTTAGAAAACTTAGGGGCAGATAACCTCACCTTGTGTGAATGATAACAAATATATCACAGAAAATGCGTCACGATAATGACCGAATATAACCTAATCCAATATGGGTCGTATAAGTAACTAATACCATATATAATTCTATATAGCTACATCACCATCTAATTGCATTTGTAAAACAACACTTATAAAGTAAAAACGTTTATAAATATTACTTTAGTAAAAACGACGTAACTTTTCTGTTTTAAGCCCGATTTGTATGTTTCTTATGTCTATGCTTTCGTATTAGAAAGATATATCAAAATATTAAATTTTCATAATTTGGGTCCTCTGGTGAACAGTACTTTTTACTGTTCATGGGCTTTAATAAAATTAATCGTCATAAACCCGTAAATGTCGTATCTTATTCCGTTTTAAAGCTCCGATTTTATGATTCTTTTGAGTACGTCTTCCGTAATTAAAAGTTATATCTAATTGAATATGTTTTACAAAATAAATATATTCTCATATGAAACACTAACGTTTTATAAAACTATTTTATAAATTAGTTTAAATATCGAACACTTGTCAAAGATTCAAAACTCCTATCGTTATAGGTGATCTAAAAATTATGAATTCTTAAAGTCTTGAAAACCTAAAAATATGTAATATATGAGAAAAATGACCAATCTTAATATATTCAGAAGTATTTTTTTAACTTGTTTTTTATAAACGCATTTATTATCGTATAACTTGTAAACTACGTATCTCCTTCGTTATAAATTGGTTTTTCGAGGTTCTTACCTTTTTGGAATCCTCGTGAGATGTAGTATTTTATAAAAATATAAAATGAATGCTTTATATTTCGAATTCAAACAGCCATTTTTGATCATTTTCTCAAAATGCTGTTATAAGAAGATGTTATTATTAACTTTGTTAAGTTTAAGCCACTTTGTCACAAGTCCTTTACAACCATTTATACCATGTGTTTTATGTACTTAGGGTCCATAGTTCATTATTTATCCAAACATTGTCCAAGAATCACAAGATCCATGTGACTAAATACTTATTTGTCCATAATCTTATATAAGTAACTTTTTACACTTTTTACTTATATATACTTTATATAACTTACAAAACACTCATATAGAGTATATACTTGCTTTATAACATGATCCATAACATCTATATATCACATGACAAAGTTTACCAAAACTATAAACAAGAATAAAATCCATTTTATATCTCATTATGTTCCTTAGATGGTGATTAACTACACAAACATTATATATGCATAAAATCAGAAAAGTAAAGAGATTAAGGTTTTTAGGTAACCTTAATTATAAGTATGGTGATGAAAAACAAGATCTAAACCCTTGTTTAGCAAACAAACCCTAGCTTTCAAGTCTTAGAAAACCCTAAATTCCAAGTAAACCCTAATCTTGAACCTACTTGTAAACCCCAAAGCAAACCTTCTAAACACCTTAGGTTATCTCAGATATGATGTAGAAACACTTGTAAATGTGGTAAATAAATTTTGTATGGGTTATGTAGGTTGTTTGTTTGGTGTTGTGGGATAGAGAGAGCAAAAGGGAGAGAATGAGTTATTTTAACTAAGAAAAAATCAGAGTGTGTGTTGTATCTTATTAGTTGCAGATCTTGATAAACCAGGAAGACTTAGATAAGATTGCTTAGAAAGTCAAGGACAAGATGAAAATTCAGAATAAAAGACCAAGTTACAGGTCCAAAGTTGTAAAACATAAAGATATGAAATTGGGTACAAGACTTTTAGCAAATTTTAGAGATTATTTTTCACTTATGATCTCATCCATATCTGGCCATATTTAGATATATATGATGAAGTTTTGTATTTTTGAGTATTAGGTACAATTGTGGGTATTTGTTGAAGCGTAGAAAAGTTTTGGTGGTTCCGGGAATGCCTAAACGTATTTTATCGCGAAACGTAACCATTTTACGTAACCAATAAAAATTAAATGAACAAAGTTAATAATTATCCTCAAAATAATTACTTAACACTTGATTGATGTAAACATTTAATTGTTTGATGCCCGTTTACATTGAACGATAATTTTTAGCTTACACGATTTAACTTAACGATTTTAATTTAAAAGCAAACGCGTACAACACTAAAAATAAATAGCGAATTAAATAACGTCGTACAATGACCTAAAACACGGGGTGTTATAGTCTTCCCCCGTTAAATGAGCCTTATCCTCAAGGCTTAAGACGCGGCACTTGACGACGGTGCGGTCTTTGTGTAAAGATGTGGATATTTCTTCTGGAATTGATCTTCACATTCCCAAGTGAACTCAGGACCTCTCATAGAGTTCCATCGAACCTTGACAATTGGAACACGACTTTGCCTTAACCGTTTGACTTCTCAATCCATGATTTTGACCGGTTCTTCAACAAAATGAAGCTTGTCATCAACATGGAGTCCATCCAACGGAACGACTAATGGATCGTCGGAATAACACTTCTTCAAGTTGGATATATGAAACGTATTGTGAACCTTGCTCAGACTCTGAGGAAGCACAACTTGTAAGCAACTGACCCCAACTTTTTCCAAGTACCTTGAAAGGTCCATCAAACTAGGTTTTAACTTCCCCCCCCACCGTTTCAAAATGTACGACCAACCTTCTAAGGCAAACCTTAAGCATAACGCAATCCCAACTTAAAACTACCATCAGCTTACGCTTTAAATCGGTCATAAGCGACTTTTGTCGACCACTAGACGTTCTTGCATTCAATTCTGATCTGAATGACCTTCTCCGGTAGTTTTCTTGTACTAATTTCTTGGACCAGTGAGTTGAACATTTTGTTTTTTTTTAATTTGTCCAAACCACCTCGGCCCCAACAAACAGGTGAACGATACTTTCGACCGTACAGTGCTTCAAACGATGCAGCCTTGATGCTAGCGTGATAGTTTTTGTTATACGAAAAGTTGACCAATGGTAAATGTTTAACCCAACCATTTCCAAAGTCGATCACATAAGCACTCAGCACATCCTTGAGAGTTTGAATAGTCCTCTCATCGCTTTGCCAACAGTTTTGCGAATGAATTCTACTAACATAACCAAATTCTACCCAAAAGGCCTTCTGAAGTGACCTCCAAAATTTGACGCAAACCCCCCCCCCCCACCCCCCATCCCCACCCCCCCCCCCCCCCCCCCCCCCCACCCCACCCCCCCCCCCTACCCCCCCCCCCCCCCCCTCCCCCCACCCCGCTAAAAGGGTCGCAATCACAAATGATCAAGACAGGTATCCCATGCCTCATGACCACCTCTTTCATGTACATTCTTGCCAACTTTTCCATGGGATCGGTTTTCCTAATTGGTACGAAGATGGCAGATTTAGTAAGTCAGTCAACAATCACCCAAATGGTGTCATAACCTAGTTAACACTCAGGAAAGCTTGTCGTGATAAAATCCATTGTGATATTATCTCCATTCCATTGAGGTATCCTCGGGTTGCACCAAACAAACCCGATGTGCCATAGATGTTCAGACCTCGACCTTAGCACATGTCCAACATTTGCTAACATAGAGTGCTATGTCGGATTTCATATTGGCCACCAAAAAGCTTCTTCTTCCTAATACATCATGGTCAAAACCCCGTATTAACAAAAGTATTTTGAACGATGTAGGACTCTTTCATTGATCACGATCCCTCAAATCACCATAACAGTGTGTCACCAACATCCTTCCATTTAAACATAGATTTCCATCCGCATGGGGAATGAAAAAATTGAAACAAAAGAATAAAAGAAAATGAGAGATTCCAACTTTTTGTCCAAAATTTCTCTAATGCCTTTGAATTTTCAATCAACCTACCTCCAAATCTTCCGTTCTGAATGTGTCTCTGTTTTCGTGCTTCAGTCTGAGAGCATTAAGATTTGTATTAGGAAGACCAAGGCCAATAGTCATGACTAGGCTAAACCTCATAATATTTTTTTATTTTGTTCTAATCCTGCTCAAAGCATGAGCAACAAGAATTTGCCATTTCCCCGTGTGATAATGAATCACACAATCGTGAATCAACTGAACAATTCTACCAACACGTTGCCCATTCATGTTCAACTCTTTCTGATTACGCCTAGAGAAGCACTCACATGGAATGCACTGGTAAGGTCCTCTTAACGACAATGAAATTGAACTTTTAGAATACATTCTACCGAATCCTACGATAAAGATTACACGGTAGTTTATACGAACATTTCATTTTTCCTAAGTAAAATTAATTTATGTCAAACAAAATTAAAAACTGATTTCGTAAAAATGATAATCTAAAGACACTATGCCTTCATTTCCATCACCCAATGCCGAATTTCAGTTATAGAAATGATGTGACTTCTTTAATAGATTATGAGAATGTAAATTTCGAGCCATTGTTTACAATGATGCTCTAAGACTTCTTTAAACTAATCTCTAACTGAACCTACTATAAAGTCCTTGACCATATCGATGAATTTGATTTAGAAAGATGAAACATCATTTGTCAGAATGTGAAGAAGGAACAAAATTTTTTAATCTTTAATGATTTAAAATCCTATTAAGACTTAAATTAATCCCGATGATCTAAAATCGGATACGGGCAATGATAATGATAAAATTGATATTGAGCAACCTTTGGGGGATATGTCTGTCATACCATTACCTAATGTAATAAATGGGTCAAATAAGCTTTTGGAAACAAGTCATGATACATCTAATAAATTTTTCAAAACTGAAAACTTATTATCAAGAATCTCCATGATAATGATCAAGACTGCAATCATCTTAAGCAATGAGTAATATCATTCATTTATCCTAATAAGAATTTGTATGTGCCATTTGGCATCTTCTACGACCCCAAATAGGTTTTTATAGTGGAAGGATTAAAATAAGGGTAATCGAACATAAAGACTGTTTCTGTACAACAAAAGTGCTTGACGGGAGACAACCCGAATTTATCCTTTTTGTTATCTAGTCTCTCTTCCATACTAACTAATACGGCGTATCCTAACCCCATGGATACTGCGTATAGACCTTCTTGACTTTTACGAGTAATCTAGACCTTTATTTTTCACACAGTGCTATAAACGAATTCATAAAACGAATACAAGCTATATACAGGTATCAATACGGTGTATCCTGGGGTATGGATACGACGTATCGACTTCCTGTACAGTTTTAGGTTATTATTTCGAGTCTAACCAAACGAATACACCAGAGATGGAGTTGCACTTGTTTTCTTATGTTTAATACAGGACCTTCTGAACTAAACGACAACATTGGTGGAGTATTTAAAATTTGGAATTCTCAAAGTGTTGGAGTCTTGACGAATCTCAAGGAGGTTGTCCAACACATTATTGCTCGCAAACTCAACTTGGATAATTATCACGAGCAAACCATCAGGGAGTTTTCCGTTCTAATTATGTTTTCCCTTATTATTTAATTGTTTTTATCTAACAATGAGAGGTTGTATAATACTAATTGGGGGGTTTAAGAATTAGAACTACTAGACCTTCATTTTTACAAAACTAACATGCAATGTGCTTAAAAAATGTGCCAAAAAATAAAAAAAATTCAGTCAATAACTTTTTGTAAAAATCAATAGTTACCATTACCTAGCACACTATAACCTTTTGATACATATGTGAGAATTAAGCTATTGCCCGTTTTCCAACTGTTATTACTAAAAAATCTACAAAATTAAAAGTGTGTCGGTGATGTAGTGTACATTTAAAAAATTTGGCCTGGAATATCACTCGAGTCCCCTTCAAGTGATATAGTAAAAAGATTTAGATGGTAAGAACAAGAACACCAGATACAAATTCAAAGATACAACCCAAAACTCTTACAATGTCGTACATAAACTAAACTACATTGGTTTAGTTAAAAGACTGTGTAAACCCATGATTACGCTCCATATTATAGAGTAAAATCCCCTAAAACAACCTGATGATCCAATACCTATCTTTACTACACCATAATATATGTTACGTTACACCTTATGCAACTTAGCCTACCTTGAAGAAATAAGGCCACAATATACCAAATGTTGCTAGTTGCTTTCGTGTAAAGTTATGTATTTCCTGCGTGCAAAGTGAAATTTTTTTCTACTCTTTAATGGTGTTCAAGAAAATATGCACATGCAATGGTAAAGTTATGAAGCTCGTAAGTTTCGCTACTTTCGCAAATATGAAATCTTTCAGAAGAAAAATATTCCAAATTGAAAGATTATACGGCCAAATAACTAAAGTGAAACTTGGAATCAAACATGAGGTATATCATGTATTTATTAAAAAAATGAAAAGTAGAAAAAGCAAAAAAAAAAGAGAAGATGAAATAGTCATTTCAAAAGAAGTTTATTACGAAGGAATTAACTTAGAAGGCATCGATAATTCGTTGAAAGTTACAAAAATCAAACGATTAAAGTCTTGTAAAAAGTTTCCGATTGGTTCCACCCCACCACTTATGTAAAAGTATGTAAAGGAGCTGTGATGTAAGAGGACTTTGACCGATATGGTAAAGCCAACTTTATGATTTCCCTTTGTCAATTTCGTGATCGAGGCTTTGTCTATATATTCGATAAATCCTTTGTCATGGAACGGATCGGATGGAAATGTTACTAGCAACCCGCACCTTATTTGTTGGCTAAATCTATTTGTTATGTGAATTTTTATTTAAACAACCATTTATAAATTCCCTTTCCAAGCAACTAACCTTTAGTGTCAACTCGAACGAGGACCTATTTTTCGAGCATAGCTGGTCAAATTATCGTCGTTACGGGGGCCATGTAATGCCTTCTCATCTGATTTGTTGATGACAGACTATTTGTGATAGTTAGAAGGTCCCTACCCAATAGCATTCTTCTCAACCGCTGTAAACACGAACAGGGATGTGTTAGGATTGTATATGTCTATTCCATCGTTACGGCCGTGTATGTACGATACAGCTGCCTTGTTGGTGTGGTACTTATGGTGAAAGACTGTTGAATGATCAACCGTAAGCCTTCTTAAACTACAATTTACATTTTGACTTGTTCTTCCTATCTATAGCGGTGAAAAATGTATCCTTGGCCAAGCCAATTATAAAGAAAGTAAACATGACCGAAGCAATTGAGCGTACCAATTAAATTTGTTGCACACCCTAGATTAATTGAGTGATCTGGGTGTTTTAATTTCCATATTTCGAGAGGAGCTTGGTTATGTACAGGTGATTAGGACAAAATGATGCTTAAAGGGAAAAACCTCAACTTCGGTTGGGACACATTTTCATGAATTCAAACTTTTTCTAAGGTCTACTAGAGGACAAGTAGAGATATTTGATGACATCAAATAACGTCACTTTATTATATCATTTATCCCATCTATTTTGCCCACTTTTATATAATTGAATGCATGATTTGGTACTTAATTGCTTTAAAAAGTTGATAAATGCAGTAATTCAAGATTGATTGTGGTGAAGACAAGCAAAAATGCGCATAATTTGTATCCTAAACAAGATATGTGAAGAATGTTGATTTCTGACCAATATGCCGTATCCAACAAAAGAGATACGGCGTATCCGCGCCAAGACTTCACAAGAAAACGTGTTTGACCAATTCCCAATACGGCGTATCCCTTCTGTCTACATACGCCGTATCCATGAAGATAACTATTCGAAGATACAGTAAATGTAAATTAGGAATGATATAACTGATTGATTGAGAACGTAATGCGCACTCCAAGGAATCCAACCCCATACGCCGTATCATTCAAGAAGCATACGCCATATCTATAGACTTTGAAGAACTTAAGACCATTGCCTGACTTTGAAGAATACGCCGTATATACGCGTATATGATACTTTGGTCAAAAATCAAGAAAAAAACACATTTTCAGCGGATATGGCGTATCTAAAAAATAGATATGGCATATCCAAAAAGTGGATATGGCGTATCCAAACCTGCTCAAGAAAATTCTGGAATATTTTATTCGTGGAAACCAATCCTGATACGCCGTATTGAGTTCCAATACGCGTATCCGACAATTTTACAGAGCCCATAAATACCAAACCCTAAATATTACGATTTATGGTATGCTTATAACCACACAAGTTATGAATTTGCCATAAGATCTAAGAAGCCAAAAAGGTCCTGCAAAGTGCTCCAATCAATGGGAAAACTCTTGTAATCGTTTACCACCACAACATTTGGGCGTTCGGTATAGCTTAATCTTTCTTTAACTTTTAATCGGTTCATTATGAATCTTACGTGAAGTGTTGCAGTAATGATTGGTATTAAGCCATTTTTATGATAATATAATGTTTGTTTGTTTATTCTCGAATGCCATAATTTATCTTTGCTTTTTTGATTATGGTTTAGTCAATATCATACTTGTTTAACGAGCTGTAATTATCGACGCTATCATTCAACTGGGTCTATCCTACATAATTAATGTGCTTGCACCTTCAAGTGTGTGTTTTTGGTGTAGGCTAATATGTCCGGATAGCTCACCATTATATGCAAGTAAGTTAGTAAGTCCCGATGGGCTAGGGTTTAAATAAGATCATTATAACTCGCTAAGATAGAAAGAAGAGAATTACCAAAAAAAATACGTTTATGCGGGATGTCGTTTAAGTAGTTGACAGGATTCAACGTGTCTAGGTCATAATTAAGAAGTACCGCCAAAGACTAGATAATGATTATAACCCACAGATAAGTGCATTCATGTGCACAAAATAATCAAGGACCCGCAGGGGGCGGGAGAGGCGTAGTTTGAATTAAAGGCGAAGTGCTAATATTGTTTTCCTAACATGAAGGGCGTTGACCGCTTCGTAATCTTTTGTTCGAAACAATGCCGGTCGGATGTTGTGTTTAATTGGTGTATGCGTCAAGAACGCTTAGCTGTGAGGACAGCCGGCTAACGACGACTGGGGTTGACCAATTGCCGTCTAGCGAGGGCTGAACCTCCCTTGGTTGTATCGTGATTATCTGTAAGATGTATATGTGAGCGCAACGCAAATCTTTATTTAGATCTGAGCAAAGACCTGAATAAATTATCAGATAAGTGGAAGCTTTGTAGAGCTCTCAGGGGTTGGCATAGCATATACAGTTTGTGAATCTTGCGATCCACCCTAGTCTTACTCGAATTTGAAGCTTACCAATCTTATAGAAATCCGATCACTATTTATAATCATCAGGTCTCTCGTTGTCCTAATAAAATTTGTCGTCTAATCTTCACGAATCGACCTTTTTCTAATCATATCTCATACAGGAATGAAATCTTAAGAGCGTTTGGAGCAAAAATAAAAACAATAATTGAGACACTATACAACACCTACTATGACTCAACAAGAATAATAAAATAAACTAAAAAGCTCTTACACACACATAAGAACTGTCTTACTACTTCACCAACCATAAATATCCAGAAACACCAATCGATGATGAGTATTGCATAACAATCTTACCTCCGCAACATCCTATTGTCTCCGACATGATTATCCATCCACCGCGTATCTGTTGTCGCTCGCCCCCCCCACTACACTACCTGCGGCCGGACAAGAGCATCACGGGCACATGCATTACTCAGCCCCGAAGCGGGGGAGTGTTAATTATTCCTCTAAATTTAAATTATCTAATGTTTATAACATTCGCGGTTATCTCACAAGAACAAAGTTTACTTAACACTGAGCACACCACGATATTCTCTCACTATTATACCTTCTACACAACCACAACAACGAGGGGGGGAGGAGGACGGAAAAAGAGAGAGCGATTTGATACCTTGTCAAATTACTTTGTAGTAATGGGACAGTCATATTTAGGGATTAATCATCCTCCGTTCTGGGTGAGTCATGCTCACTGGTGTGCCAGGTATGCCGGACAAACGAACTATACCATGTCGGACATATGATTGTTGCGGTTAGAACAACATCAAGGGGTAAAGTTGGTGATGTGTCGTTATTAGGGTTTTATTTTATTTTATCTAGTTATTACTATTTATAATTTTCCAACTTAACCTAAAAACAACTCTTTAACGTGCAGTGTACCCGGGTCCAAGATGTACTTCGTTGGTAGTAGGAGGTGTCGATCACTAAGAGCTAGAAGCGTAAATATTCTAATATTTATCAGTATTTTAGTTATCTAATTTATGCAAATCCTAAGATAATGATAAGGGGGTTCAGCCTGAGAGACTGACACGAGTTTGGGTGTCTAAGCTAAGGTTTTGACGACAATTAACACACACGAGTTGATAGACAAAAGATAAAGAAGCGGTCAAGCCTTATGTAAGGAAAACAATATTAGCCATGTTTAATTAAATAGAACGTTGGTTTGATTATTTAGTGCAATGAATGACTTATCTCGAGGGTTATAACATACCGTAACTTTAGGCGGTACTTCTCCTAAACCTAGACACGATGAATGCCTGTCACAATTATACGCATCCGCTAAAGTATTTTTATTTGGTAAAATATATATCTATCTTAGAGATTAATCATGATCTTATTAAACCCATCCCAACGGGACTTTACTAACTTACTTGCAAATATGGAGAGCTATCCCGGACTCTTAGCCTACACCCACACAACACTGAAGTTGCAGCACATTAAATATGTAGGACTAGACCCAGTTGAATGATAGGTCGCATAATTAAGCACGTAAATGAGTATGAATTGATAAACATAATCAACAAGCAACGATAAATTAAGCATTCGAGATAAACAAACCAAACATTATATTATCATAAACATGATAGTCATTGCAACAGTACACAAATTCATAGATGAACGATTAAAGTAAAGAAAGATTACGATAACCAAATGCATATATAGAGTGTAAATGATTACAAGAGTTTTCCCATTGATTGGAGTACTTTGCAGGACATTTTTGGCTTCTTAGATCTTTTGGAAATCAAACTTGGTGGCTAAAAGCATACCCTAAATCGTATTTAGGGTTTGGTATTTATAGACTCTGAAAATTGGTCGATACGGCGTATTGGAACTCAATACGGCGTATCGGGATTGGTTGGCGTAGGCTCCACGAATAAAATATTCCAGAATTTTCTTGAGCAGGTTTGGATACGCCATATCCACTTTTTGGATACGCCATATCCATTTTTGGATACGCCATATCCGCTGAAAATGTGTTTTTTCTTGATTTTTGACCAAAGTATCATATACGCGTATATACGGCGTATTCTTTAAAGTCAGGAAATGGTCTTGAGTTCTTCAAAGTCTTTAGATACGGCGTATGCTTCTTGAATGATACGGCGTATAGGGTTGGATTCCTTGGAGTGCGCGCTACGTTCTCAATCAATCAGTTATATCATTCCCAATTTACATTTATTACTGTATCTTTGAATACTTATCCAGCTGGATATGGCGTATGTAGACAGAAGGGATACGCCATATGGGGACGTATAGTCAAAACGCGTTTTCTTGTAAAGATCATGGCCGCGGATACGTCGCGAATCTCCTTTTTATTAGATACGGCGTATTGGTCAGAAATCAACATTCTTCAAATATCTTTGTTTTAGCTTCAAATTATGCGCCTTTTAGCTTGTCTTCACCAAACACTCTTGAATTACTGCATTTATCAACTTTAAAGCAATAAGTCCCAATAAAGCAATAATTAAATAAAAGTGGGCCAAAATAGACACAGATAAATGATATAGATAAAGGGACGGTTATTTGAATGTCATCAAATATCTCTACATGACCTCTAGAGACTTTAGAAAAAGGAAGAGTTAGTTTATAAATTGTGTCCCCACGAAGTTAAAGGTTTTTCCATTTTAAGCTCGTTTTGTCCTAATGCGACCTGTACATAACCAAGCTCCTCTCGAAATATGGAAATTAAAACACCCAGATCACTCAATTAATCTAGGGTGCAACATTTAATTGGTACGCTCAATTGCTCGGTCATGATTAGTTTCTTATCATAGGCTTGGCAAGGATACACATCTCCACCGCTAAAGCTAAGAAGAACAAGTCAAAAGCTAAATTGGGTTAAGAAGCTTACGGTTGATCAATCAACAGTCTTTCACCAAAAGTACCACACCACAAGGCAGCTGTAACGTAACATACAGGCCGTTAACGATGGAAAAGACATATACAATCCTAACACATCCCAGTTCGTTTTTAACATCGTTAGTATGAAGGGTAAATGCTATAGGGTAGGGACCATCTAACTTTCACCAAAATCGTCATCCAACAAAGCAGCTGAGAATGCAAACATGGCCTTAACGACGAAATTTGTACAATGCTTGGCTCGCACAAGTCCTCGTTCGGCTAGACACTAAGGTTAGTTGCTACAAAAGGGAATTAAAATGGGATGTCAACGTAAAATTCAGCAAAACAAATAGATTTAGGCGCAGACACCAAAGACACACAGGCGTTGCTAGTAACCGTTTCCTCCTGACGTTCATGACAAAGATTCAAAATATATTACAAACGCCTCGATCACAGAAATGACAAAGACAACCTAAGTTGGCGTTCCCATAACGGTCAACTTCCCTTACATCCCGCTCTTTACATACTTTTACATAAGTGGTGATATCGGCCACTTTTTAAACAAGACTTTACAATCGTTGATTTTTGGAAAACGTAACAACGAATAATCGATCCTTCTAAGAAATTCCTTCAGTATAAACATCTGTTTGAAATATAAACTTCTTTTGAACCGACCATTTTCCTTCCTTCTCTTTTTTGCTGCTTTTTTTTGCAATACATCATAAATCTCGGTGTCATTTCATCGTCTTCACTATCATAATTTATCCGTATATTTTTTCTTATAACGCTTCTTCTTCGGACATGATTCATAATCGCGAAAGCAGCAAAACACATGAGCTACATATTTTTCCCATTGCATTATGCAATTTCCTGACCATTACAAAGATAGAAAATTTCACTTTGACGCAGGAAATACAAAACTTTACACGAAAGCAACTAGCAACTTTGATAAGAATAGGCTTAATCTACACGGTAGGCTAAGGTGTAAAGGTGTAACGAAGCATATAATTTTTGGTGTGAAAAAGACAAGAATGGCTCAACAGGTTGTTCTAGGGGATCTTACTCTAAAAGTGAGAGTAAACAAAGGGTTACACGGGGTTTTAACTAACCAGTGTAGTTAGTTAATTTTACGACATGTAGGCTATTTGGTTTAATCCTAGAAATTTGTCAGTTGAACATGTTCCTCCATCTAAGTCCATAGTACTCATCATTGCGGTCTCAAGTGATATACCAAGCCAAGTTCTAAAGTCCAATACATCACCGACACACTCATAATTTTGTAGAATTTTTAGTAGAAAATTGGAAACAGAATAGGCTTAATTCTCACAATATGCATCAAGGGTTATAGTGCGCTAGGTAATGTAACTAGTGATTTTTACAAAATTCATGCTAAATTTTTTTAAAATTTGAACTATTTTTAAGCACTTTTAAGCACGTAGCATGTTATTTTGTAAAAAGGAGGACAAGTACGTTCTAATTCTCCATCCCCTCCACTTAAATTATACAACGTCCTCGTTGTATAGATAAAATAATTAAATAATAAGGGAAATAGAATTAGAACGGAAAACTCCCTGATGTTTTGCTCGTAATGATTCTCCAAGATGAGTTCTTGAGCAAAAAGTATGTTGACTAGGGCTTTAGAATGCCTGGATAAATTCAACACATGTCTTTTTCAGATTATACCATATCATAGTTTCAGCAAGGTCCTGCATAAAAGATTAGAAGACGAGTGCAATTCCTATCTCGCTGCAATGGTACAAGAAAACAATTAAACACACAACTGTACAGGGATCAATACGCCATATCCCAAACCCTATGATATGCCGTATGGTTCCTGTAAAAATAATTAACTACTGAAAATTAAATATTAAGTTTTTAAAAACTAATAATGTCCAGACACGTCTATACGCCGTATTTAGAGGGGTTCGATACGCCGTATAGAGTGTCTGGGAAGACAGACTCGTGCAACAAACAATTAAAATGCGACAAACAATTAAAATAACCGGGTTGTCTCCCAGGAAGCACTTTTGTTTTAGCTGGTCTTTAAGTTCGACCTTTTTCCTCTATTCTTACTTCATTCATCATTGATTCGCTCGCACTTGTCCCCGAGAGCGAATTTATTCATAATCATTTGGCATGATGCGTACTTCTTGCAAAATTTTATGCCGAGCACAATGTCTTTTGTTAAATCATCACTGTCAATGATGGTAAAACCTGTAATGATAGAAAAATTCCTAACGAAAACAGGTATATCTACTAAAGTTCCGGCATGACTCTTCCCTTCATCTTTGTCCTTAATTATGGAATAATAAAATCTTTTGGACATTAAGTTAATAGACAAGGAAGAGAGGAGGTCAGCATTAACATACTTATACCCTATTACATAAGAGAATGTCATTTTATAATAATGAGAGTTGGTTTTAACAAAAGTTGGCTCAAAACTAGCATCTTGATTCGTTTTAGGTTCTAGAGGTGCGTCCAAATCATTTAATTCTATATAGTTACCATACATTGGGTTGAATGATTCATCACCCTCTCATATAAGCTCTATTTTTAAATCAAGACTTTTTATCACAAAGACCCTTTTGATTATGCTAGTGGCGGGCTTAATACTTTTAAAAACAAGTTTTTCTTCCCCGACACTTAAAGTAATCTTCCTTTTAAAGACATCAATCTTGGAATGGGCAATTGATAAGAATGGTCGTCCGAGGATAAAAGGGACATCGTCATCCTTGGGTATATCCAAGATGATAAAGTCTATAGGGAAAATAAATTTGCCAATCCTTACTACCACATTTTTGGCAATACCTCTTGGTTGTTTTATGGTTTGGTCAGCCAGTTCAATGGTCAACCTAGTGTGAGATAAAATTCCTAGACCAAGGTTGATGTAGGTAGAAAATGGCATAACGCTCATACTTGCCCGTAAGTCAACAAGGGCTTTATCAAAACAGATATTATGAATAAAACAAGGTAAGGTAAAGCTCCCTGGGTCTTTTTCTTTCTGAGGCAAAGTGTGATCATAAGCTTCCAGAATCTTTACATTTTGTGCCTCTCTCCAATCATCACAACCGAAGTTTTGTAGTCGCCTTGGGAAAGGGACTGTTTTAGAAATTATGCTCCTGTGTTGTGTGCCTGATACGGCGTATGGACCACATCCGATACGGTGTATCTCAAAAAAATCAGCTTTAGTAGTTAAGATCAATTTAACTTGGTCTCTAGGTTTGTTTTCATAGAGTTGGGTAGGCTTCCAAACCCTCTTTCTTGCAAGACCTTGCTCATTTGTCTGATTTATATTTCCAAGGTCTTAATTGAAGCACCTTGATTTCTTATTGTTGCACCGGTAGAAGCTCGGATCTCCTTGATTAAGTTCAAGTTTTCTTCATGCCTCTTAGATGATTCTGCCATAAATTTGGTCAGTGATTCTTCCAGGCTTGGTCTTCGATCAGGATACGAAGAGTTTCAATTGTTCCGTTGGTAAAATCATGGCCCTACTGCTCTATATTGTTCTCCAGGTTGATAGGGTGCACCGAACTGTGTATAGTAAGCTTCTCCTAAAGTTTTTCCTTCTTCCTTTTGTGGACAATCTTTCGTATAATGCGGTCCCTTGCATAGTTCACATCCAACCTGAGCAGCGTACACTTTCTCATTTACTTTCTTTATTTCTCGTCTGAGATTGTTGAGTTGGGCTTGGATAGCAGCAAGCCTGTCAGAAGTTTCAGTACTTCTATACCTTGAAAATGTTCCATTGTGCCATTTCTGAGAGAATTCGGCCATTTCTTGGATGGCTACTTTAGCATCTGCGGCAGTTTTGGAAGGTATGGCACCCTTTGAATCCAGGATTTGTCGAGTTGGAATATCAAGCCCATTATAAAACAAGATGACTTCTTGCATGTTGGTTAAGTAATGTTGAGGACACTTCATCAGCAATTCTTTAAATCTTTCCCATGTACGGAAAAGGCTTTCATCGGGTTCCTGCTGGAAGTTGTTGATTTCCTTTATTTCTTTGCGGTACGGGCAGGTGGACAATATTTGTTTAGAAACTTAGTTTTAAGAACCTCCCAGGTTGTAATCGGTCTTGATGGCTGGTTCCTTAGCCACCTACTTGCTGCTCCAGTGAGGGATACATGAAAGGCTCGAAGCATGATTTGATCTTGAGTTATTTTTGGGATGTGAAATAAGTCAACAATCTCTAGAACTTTTTCGATGTGTTCGTTTGCATCTTCGTGTTCCGAACCACTGAAAGTATTGTCACGAAGTTCCTTGAGAAATTGCCCTTTCAATTCAAAGTGGGTGTCTTGGTTGATCGTGGGCCTAGTAACGCCCGACCCATAATCTCCTCGGGTTTTGCTCATGTATTGCTCCATTGTTTATGTCATTGTTTCTCTTACTTCTTCCTCTGATTGTTCCTCGATGTCAAAAATTTTATCGAACTCAGGTGAATTCGATTCTACGAGACTTGGTGTATCGAAAAGCCTCATCCTTGAGCGAAAATTTTTGTTCCGGGTTTTCCAAAGGTGAGAATAGTTCTTTAGTAGAACTCCTTGTCATGCACTACCTGAAACAAATAACAATAAATCAGTAGGATATGTCCTGATGAGAGAAATTAAATGTAGAATTGAAACGAATAGAGCTTTGGTCTGCTAATGTATCAGATGACAGATACCCCGTATCCAATTAATTTGAATATGTCGTATAGGTATATTGAATACCAGTACGCCGTATTGATTTTATAGAATACGTTGTATGTTTAGAAGAACAGATACGTTGTTTAGACTGTAGAATTCAATACGTTGTCCTGGGTAGAAGGTTTGATATGTCGTATCCACTTGGTGGATACGGCATATCAGGTGATCAATCAGTACAGAATATTATTAAAAACAATTAAATGCTGGAAATTAAATAAATAATAAATACAAACAATACAAATAAATACAAACAGAATTTAAATGATTAGATTACACTAAATTAAATTAATTAATGGTTAGAAATACTAATAAGAATAAGGTTTAAATTAATTCACTCCCCGGTAGCGGCTCCAAAAATCTTATGTGCTGCCGTGTAGGGTCAATTATTTGATTATCAAGTTTTAAATTTATATTTAGCCGACAAACCTAAAACAACACTTTAACGAGCAGTGTACCCGGTCAAGATGGAGTTTCGCGGTAAGAAGGGTGTCGAACACTAAGAGTGAAACACTAATCCTATATTCTATCAGTATTTTAATTAGTTCTAATTAGTCTATGTTAATTCTAATTACTGGTTAAACCTATGCTATATACGTTGTCTAATGATATGGGGGGTTTTCGGCCTGAGAGACTGGCACAGGTTTGGTGGTGACAAATATTAATTCAATACGCAATAAACACAAAAGAAGAAAATCAGAGGATAGGAAAGAGGTACAAGCCAAATGATAGAAAACTGTATTAGCCATATTAAATCTAGTTCAATGTTGGTTTGTTTGTTTTAGTGCAATGATTTACTTATCTCGAAGCGGCATATCATTCTTAAGACTTAGGTGGGACATATACGGGTCACCTACCGGTCTAACTAAGCTTATAATTAAAAGGGAAAGATAGAATGTTATTTGTGATCATATTGGTCCAGTAATATAAAACATGATATAGAGAGTTATCCCAGTATCTAGATTACTTTTTAGGTATCACTAGACCCAGTTGAATGATAGGTCGCATATTCAAACACATAAACAAGTATGAGGTGATAAACATAATTAAACAACCAACGATTAATTAAGAAATCGATTTTAAAAAATTAAACTTTCATTAAGATGGATAATACCTGACGGTATTAGCCCACAACCATTGTAATTATACAAGCGTAATCAAACATAAAAAATCAAACGATTAAGAGCGTAAAAATTACACGATGTCTTCTATGGATTCGTTATCAATGCTTGACCTTGGTGGCTGTGATTCTCTTCTAAAACTCGTCTTTAATAAGTATGGTATAAAGATTATGATATTGCACACCGAAAACTCGTTTTTGAGTCTTCTATTTATAGTGTCTGAAAAAAACTCGATATGTTGTATCTAGCTAGGCCAATACGGCGTAAAATGTCTGATTCCTTATAGTGCGCGCCATAAACGTTCAGCAGAGTGATATGTCGTATTGGGAATTGGTCAAACGTGTTATCTTTTTTAAAGTTCGTCAACTCCTGATAACGCCGTAATATCTTTTGCTGGAAACGGCGAGTTGGTCATAAAATCAGCATCTCAAATGGGTCCTTTGTTTTAGCTCCAAATTAAAGCGCCTTATGTAGCTTATCTTCACAAACACTCCTGAATTAATGCATATTATAAAACTTTAAAAAAAATCAATTAAGTACCAAAAACTTGCAATAATTATAAAAAAGTGGGGCAAAATAGATAGGCATAAATGATATTTGATAAAGTGACGTTATTTAGATGCATCATTATAACAACAAGACCTATACTAAGGTAATAGAACAAGAAAGTGTCAAATTTTATGGCTGGAAACCTACAAAAGATGAATATCTTTTGATATTATTCGAACCAAGGACACACCTAAAAAGAACCTCTTAAAAGCACACAAAACCTACACAATCACCCCATGGCTCTTGATACCAATTGTAGAATATCTTGACACACACAAGGTATGGATTCTATGTAGAGTTTAGACAGAGAAAGATAGGTGGTTAGATGAACACTTAGAGAGAGAAAGTGAAGAAAGAAAATTAGATTACTATGTGAAACAAATGAACAACCAACCCCCTTTCCATGGCATGGAAAGGGTCTAAATACTCCTATCTAGGCCAGCCATGGGCTTTGTCCATGGGCTTTTCCTAAGCTAGCCTATTAAGGCTCCAAATATTACTTAACAAGCTATTTAATGATATTAATGGAAGTGACCGATACTTTCGTATTCATAACAGGCATTCATTAAATATGACATTAAGTGATTCCTCAATTTTCAAAGTTTCTTTATTAAGTACTATGTATGCCTTTGATGTTTGTGAATATCCTAATAATATGCCATTGTAATAAATTGAGTCTTTTGAGGCAGAGTTTTCTAATGACTGGGATATAATGCATTTGCATCCAAAAACTTTAAAGTATTCTAGGGAATGCTTCCTACCTCTAAGTATTTCATATGGTGTCTTATTAATAGTTTTCCTAATCAAAACCCTATTAAGTATATATGCGGCGCTTTCTACGGCATGACACCAAAATTTTTATGGGATCAATTGTTCATTTAACATTATGCGACTCATTTCATGCAAAGTTTGGTTCTTCCTTTCAACAACCTCATTAGATTGAGGAGTGCGAGGTGTCGAAAAGTTGTGAGAAATTCCATGTTTGTCACAAAAGACTCCAAATTGAAATTCATTATCAAATTCTCTACCATGAACCGTTCGAATTGAGACAATCCAGCGTCCAAGTAGGTTTTGTAGACTTTTACCCAATACCTTAAATTTATCAAAATCTTTGTTTTTAATTTTTAAAAATAATGTCCATGTATATCTTGAGTACTCGTCTACTATTAACAAAGTATAAAAATTACCTCATAGCTTTGAATATAAGAAAGACCAAACAAATCCATATGTAAAAGTTCTAATACTCTAGTGGTTGAAATCATGTTTATAAGCTTATGATTGGCATGAACTTACTTCCCTATTTTACATGCATCACATAAATGATTATCAAAAATTTATTTTGGTAGTTTTCTTACTAGTTCTTTTAAAGCTATTTTTTGAATTATTCACATATTAGCATGTCCTAGTCTCCTATGCCAAATGGTTGAGTCATCTATTACGGATGCAAGACAAAGTTCATATTTAGAAGTAGTATAGGTCCTTATGTCGGATCTATATAGCCTTTGTAAGACAATAGCTAACTTGAATAAATCCAAATCAACTATGTGAGAGACACTGACTATGAATATCAAGTGTTAATGCGGAATCTTAACACAAGTATTAAGAAGAACATAATAATACAATACTAACTTTGCTATTAATTTCTATTAAGCTTCAATGCTTCTATTCGTTATATAAAACTCTATGCCGTAGGGTTCCTTTTATACACCAAGGAAACCCTAGAAGGCTTTACAAAACATGTGAAAGGATAATGCATATCCTTTCCTAAGATATCTCCTAAGATATCTCTAAGACAACTATACCTCTATTTTGTTACATAAACTGACTTAACTACATACGACCAGTACTAACTATAGTACTGCCACTCTACCAGTACTAACTATAGTACTGCCAGACTTAACTTAGTACTGCCAGAACTAACTAATACTACCAGACTTAACTGTTATACTACCAGTATTAAGTCTTTTACAATATATTTCCCAACAATCCTCCCCTAACTTGATCTTCACTTGTGAACTTCAAGTTTCTTCAAGTGTCTTCCATTTGAGCTTCCTGAGGATGTTGTAAATAAAACTCTTCAAATTATTCTTGAGCTGCAATTCTTCAAATCATCTCTTTTTGATCTTTGCAGCAACTATTCTTCAAAACTTTTCAGCAACACTTCATATCAGCAACACTTAAACAGCTACATTGACTATATGTACATCAAATCATATAGTTTCAGACTATTCTCATCACTTCCAGGTGTGTTAACTCCTGTGAGAGGTGAATCATTGAAACTTTAAATGGATTTGATGTCTCTTTACCAGTTAGCCATTTACTCTGGAGTAGTCAGTCCTTTGGCCACCAGAAAGGTGCATGTCCATGGTCGACTGAAAACCATTTCAACTCTCAGTACATGAAACATTGGTGAGTTGAATACCATATGGTTTTTGGCAAACCATTATAGCCATAAACGGATTTGATATGCCTTTACCTGTAGCCGTTTGCTCAGGGCTAGTCAATCCTTTGGCACCTAGAAAAGGTAAATTCCATGGTGGATTGATTACCATGTCAACTCTTTGTACATGAAACTTGGTGAGTTGATGTACCATCCACTTTTTGGTAAAGTGTCAACCATCTAATATGGATTTGCAATTTGTCTTTACCATAAGCCATAACCTCATGGACTAGTTATGGTTTTTCCACAGCCTTTACCACAATCCATAAACTTGTGGGCTAGCCAACTCTTTACTAACCAGATATGGTGAGTTGATAACCATACAATTTTTGGCAAATTGTCAGCCATTAACGGATTTGAGAAGTCTTTACCAAGAGCCGTTTGCTCCTGGACTAGCCAGTCCTTATGTCTGTTAGACATGGTGGACTGATAACCATTTGTTGTGTTAGTGCATAGCACCTCCACCAAGTGTTGTTCTCCTCATCTCCATTCTAGATATCTAACTCATCAATCTTCATTACTTCCTAATGCCAGCTTGCTTCTCCATCATTTTCAAAAGTTTGTAGCAATCCTCATCTGGTTTTCCTCCTTGAAGCTTTTTATCTAGCATAGCTTTGCATACCTCAGCAGTTAAAGGATATTTTCTTTCAGTCAACATATAAATATCTGATGACTCTAAGTTTAAGCAATGTACTCTGCAGGTAGTATAATATCTCCAACTTATGATTCTTTGTTGACCTAATGAACTCCAAATAGGATCTGTACTAAGGGGTGCCTCAAACATATTCTTTAAATATTCCCAAAGTACCTTCTCAAGCTCATCCTCTGGTCCATTCATACCATATCTATTCATGACAATCCTATATAATTCAGTAAGATCATCCCTGGTTATGTCCTTCAGCATAGCTCCAAAATTTATGTACACTATATCAGTTCCATCTTCCCTAACAATTTGGTACACACCTTCCTTTCCTTGCTTGATGATCTTATAAGTAGCTATACTTGGGGGTTTTATAGCCACAGGAACAGGATTAATAGGAATATTAGTACCTGAAATAGGATCAGCATCTTTACTAGCTTCAGATTCATCCTCATCAGTCTTGTCAGAATGTAATCCTTTCCTAGCTATCTGTTTCCTCCTCTTTCCAGTCTTCTTGGTAGACTCATCATCTTTTGCTTCATCACTCTTTAGTCTTTTTGAAGTCTTTGTTTGAAGTTCTTCACCAAATCTTTTCAGACTATCTTTTGTAGCTTCAAAGTTTATAGGTGCAAAAGATTCAACCTGCTTCACCAGCTTATCAAATTCTTCTTTTACTTCTTCAAAACTTAAATTCTTCAGCTGAGATAGCTTCCATGTCCCCTGATTCTTCAAGTAATTCATCATATATGTTCTCAGCTGTGATTGGGTCATGGGCTTATTTCTTTTAGCTCTTGCTCTTTCCTCTGCAAAGTGTTTCTTCCTTTGATTTACTAGTTCAACCATCTTCTTTGCAAAGTCTTCTCCTTGTAAGCCACTTCCTAGCACACTCTTTGACAACTCTGCATTAGCTTCAATCTTTGCTCTAATAAGATCCCAATCTTCATCTGTGTAATGCTGAGCTTCAAATTGAACTTGAGCTCTTCTTTGCTTTTGTTGCTCATTTAATTCTTCTTCTTCTGCAATTCTTTGTGCTAAGAGAGAATCCAAGTGTACTTGTTTAGCCTCTTCTTCTTTCTCCAAAGTATCCAATCTGATAGCTTCAGCGAGACTAGCTTCCTCCTATAGAATTTGTTCCTTAGTCTTCTTAGGAGCTTCTTCAATGATCATAGGAGCTTTTCCTTCTCTTTGGCCTTTATCAGGGGAAGGAATGGACTTGTTAATACTGTCAGTACTAACTTGTACACTAACAGTACTAACTTTGCCACTAACAGTACTAACTTTAATACTGCCAGTATTAACTCCTTCAGCATACCCAGTACTAACTTCTTCTTGAAAATCCAAGCTAGTGAAAACCTTCTTTCCTTATCTATTGACTTTGGCTTTTGAGAAGCAACCCTGGAGAGAGTTTTAGCCGCTTCTAATGTATTACGGCTTATGTCTTCAACTTGTTCCTCCCCTGAAGCATTTACAGTAGTCTTAGAAGGAGTAACCAGCCCTTGTACCAAAGAAACTAGAGGATCATCTTGACGTTTCCTCCCTTGATCCTCAGGTTCTTCCTCTTCAGATTCTGAGAAGACCGCATTTCTCCTCTTTAAAATACCTTCCAGCTTCTTCACCTTCTTGACCAACTTCACAATAGCACTCCCCAGTGTCAGCTTGGTTTGCTTGAGATCCTTTTCCAGACTATCAACTCTTATCATTAATTGAGGAACTAATTGAAGCAAATCATCCACAGTCATCTACTCTTGGGCATGCTCTTATAGGGGTGAGAAGTGTTGGTGTGCAGGGGATGGTTCCTCAAAAGTGTGCTCCATAGGTTCAGGGTCAGTTTCAGGGATAGGTATAGGTGTAGATGCAGGGATAGGAGCATTTATAGGTGGTGGAGATTGTTCTGGTGGTAAAGATGTAGATGGTACTGGAATTTTAGATGATGATGGTTGAGATTGAGCCACATCTGGATGTTCTTGACCTGCACTTGGATTAGTAGTAGCAACAAGCAGCATAGCAGACAATAAAGGTCTTGGTGCCCCTCTAAAACCCCTTTTCATATTCCCAAAAATCTTTTTGGTCAGGGTCATAACCAGATAAGGGTGTTTGTTTTCTGTTTGAATATCCAAAATCAGTTGCAGAAAACGAGGATACATCAAAAACTTTGTTTTGCTTTTCAAGTTGGCCACCATGCCATCAAAGATTAGTTTTGAAAAATTATAAACTCTGCCAGTGGAAAGACAAATCATAGCAGTAGCAATATTGCTACCAAATTGATCCCATCCACCACTCTTAGAGCTTATACAATGCAAAATATGGTGGACTAAAAATCTCCATTGGGGTATGAAAAAGCTTTTCCAAAAGGTAAAAGATCCATCAGTAGGATACCCCATATGCCCCCCATCCCCTCAAAAATCTCATTGTTTGGCAACATTGTAATCCCTAAAGCATCTTCTAATTGAAGCTTATTTCTAATAGATGCCTCAGTGATTGTATACACAATGGTATCAATAGTTTCTTGTCATTCTAGAGACCCATCAGCAAGAGTGTTTGACTAGGGAATCATAGATAATATGATTAGTAGTTAAAGCATACCTGAGGTTGGAACCTCCTAGAAAATCTACTATCTCTGCAAACCTGCACTTTCATCAGGCTTGCGCAAGAACTCCACTTGATTATGTTTGTCGCAGTATTTTAATTAAGCCATGAATCAAAAGTAGTAATACAAGGTAGTGATTTGAACTGAAAATTTACTGGGTTTAGGTACGAGTGAGGTTGTAGATGTTGGTAGCAAGACAATTGACTATATACATTATAAAAATAAAGAAGATTTTTAATTTACGAAAAGGAGATAGCAATAAACAGATAAGTGTAAAAGAGAAATCAAACATTATCTATATATGGCTTCTTTGTTTAATGACAATAGCACCGTAAAAATCTGTAACGGTAACATTTAAACAGTGTTTAAGCAGAGAAACTCAATTTTCCCGCAACCAGCACTAACAATAACCTACCAGTATTAAAATTTACACTACCAGACTTAACTTTGGTCAACCAGAATTAATTATGATACAACCCGAATTAATTCTTTTTCAACCAGAATTAAGTATTTACTGAATTAAGGCCTTATCACACATGCCTTACATCTTTGCTATTCCTGCAAGAATTAGACTAAAACAACGAAAAACATGCTGCAGGAGTTTGTATAGACAGAATTAAATTAAACTAACTACCCGAATTAATACTACTAACTACCAGTATTAATATTTATCCTAACAGAATTAATGTCTGGCCTACCAGTTTTAAGTTGTACTGGTCTAGGAACAAATTGATTAGCATGATTAATCCTGTTGGCGTTAGTCCATACTGGTTTTTCCATCATGATACCAGTATTACAA